>CAUYQV010198315.1:0-22626 GCA_963574575.1 Galagoides demidoff | reverse complement strand
TTTTTAATTGGCCCCTTATAAAAACCCCCCCCCCCCCAAAACACACTTTTTTTTTTGTTTAATTTTTTTTTTTTTCCTTTCTTTTTTTTTTCCCCCCCCCCCCCCCCCCCCCCCCGTCCTCCTCTCCACTCAGTCTCAAGCTAAACTACCTAGATATCAGCCTAGCTCACAGCAACCTCAGATTCCTGGGTTCAAGTGATCCTCCTGCCTCAGCCTCCTGAGTAGCTGGGACTACATGCTCCCACCACAGTGCCCTGCTAATTTTTCTATTTTTAGTAAAGATGGGGTCTGTCTCTTGCTCAGGCTAATCTCACACTCCTGAGCTTAAGCCATCCTGCTGCTTTGGCCTCCCAGAGTGCTAGTAGTACAGGCGTGTACCACTGTGCTTGGTCTTCATGATATTTTTTAATCTGCTAACACAAGATATACGACTATAGCTGAGGGGTATTAAAGGCAGAGCTGGAAACCACACAAGTTTCTTAAAGAAAAACTACAGACTGGTCAGGTGGGATGGCTCACACCTGTAATCCTAGCGCTCTGGGAAGCCGAGGCCGAGGGGGTGGATTGCCTGAGCTCATGGGTCTGAGACCAGCCTGAGTGGGGGTGAACCCCCCCCCCCCCCAAATAGCTGGGTGTTGTGGTGGGTACCTGTAGTCCCAGCTACTTGGGAGGCTGAGGCAGGAGAATCACTTGAGTCCAAGAGTTTGAGGTTTCTGTGAGCTATGATGCTATGGCACTCTACCAAGGGTGACAAAGTGAGAGTCTGTCAAAAAAAAAGAAGAAAAACTACAAACTGAGCGCAGAAACACAATGTTTATGTACATGTCTAAAAGGGAAGTGTAGTCAGTAAGTAGAATATACACAAAGCTATCCACAAATAAGAAGTAAAAAAAACCACAGTTTACTTTAAAATCTGCACACATCTTACTTTCTTTAGAGTATACAGGAACTTCATTGTAAAATACTGTTTGAAAAAATATTTTTCAACGCTATGTGTGCTTCAGCTGAATAATTCTTCTGTAGTGTTGATTATACTGTAAAATATATGTGAAGCTAGAGTGGATATGAGGTGCTGCTTTATTCTTACAAACTGTAATAGCATGTACCTAACAACACCAAACCCTATCCTGTGCAGGGACAAACAAGTCGACCCATATTTCTCAGAGCTTGGTTATGCCAACTCTTGGTAGCGTATGTACATGTATGTAAAATAATTATAGGTAGCCCTCTATTTTTTTAACAAAGTAATGTGGAATGGATTTTGTAGCCACTTTCAATTAATTGCAAGTGAATTTGCTTTTTGTTTTTTAAAAAAGCTAAGTTTCCTTTTAAATTGCATTTAATTTATGCTTTTTTGCATGAGGGTGTGGTGGGTAAAGTGGCTCACACCTATACTGCTAGTACTCAGGGAGACCAATGCATGAGGAACTCTTGAGCTCAAGAGTTCAGGACCAACCTGAGAAGAAGGAGACCCCGTCTCTTCTAAAAACAGAAAAACGTACTTGGCAGAGTGGCACATGCCTGTAGTCTCTTGGGAGGCTGAAGGAGAAGGATAGCTAGCTTGAGCCCAGGAGTTTGAGGTTGCACTCAAATTGTTTTGATGATGTTACTGCACTCTCACCTGGGTTACAGAATAAGCCTCTGTCTCAAAAAATTTTTTATTTTCCAGTGTGAAAACTAGTATGAGGATAGAGCAAAAAGTAGATATCTTATACTCAGCTGTCTGAAGTCTGTGAGATTCTCAACTAAATAAGTAAAGGTGGATAGTTGATATTTTAATGTAAATATTAACTGTTTGGCAGACCAAAATTTTACTTGAGAGGAGAGTAACATTATTACCTATCTTGTTTGACAAATCTCTGTAACTTCCTTTTATTGTTTTTTTTAGTAGCAGTGATTTGCTGACATTCAAGTAAACCTATTTTGTGGTCCCTACTGACATGTTTTCTTTAAACTTAGTGTTGCTGTGTATTTATATAAATCTTTGGAAGAGGGGTTCCCTTTCAGAATACTAATTGCCTTGTGAGATTGAATATCCTGTGATTGAAGTATTGAAGATTTTAAAGTACACAATTACAAAGTAGCTCTCATATTTGAAGAAATGTTTCACAGAAATTCCCCCATGTTTCCTTGAAATGACATGTTTATTGGGCTCTAAATATATCTCAGACATGGTGCTTAGTGCTGTGTGTAGAGTGGGGAATAAAATAGACATGACATTGGGAAAGACAGATGTTGGACAGACACCTCTATGAGGAAGTGACCGCTAAGCTGAAAATCTGAAGTGTGTGAAGCAGGTCACTCTAAGCAGAAGGAAAATACCCAAAGACCTAGCGCAGCAAGGAATTTGATCTAGTAGATAACTTAGAGAGAGCTGTGCAGTGGGAGCTTAGTGAGTGATGGGAGGAGAAGTGAGAGATAAGGTGTTAGAAAAGTCCGTAGAAATCAGTGGGACAGTTCTTTCTCCTAGATACTGTCACCTTATGATAAATCGACTCTCAGTAGAACCACAACAGAGCTAAAGCTGTTACTTTACCTTTCATTTTAAGGAGGAAATGTTAATAAAATTTGAGTACCTGCAAAAAATTCATAAAATTTTAACTTTCTCTATTGGGTATTTTTTTAAAGCCATCATTTTTATTGAAATTGCCATAAGCAGGGCTTCTATAGACAGATAGCCACTTGAAAGGTATAGGAGCAATTCCCTTCAGTCTTTAACACTTTTTTGTTTAAATTAAGGTTTTTCTGTTCATTTATTTTGAGACAAAGTCTCCCTTTACTGCCTGGGCTAAGAGTTCAGTTGCAACATTATAGCTCATTACAACCTCAACACTCCTGGGCTCAAGCCATCCTCCTGCCTCAGCCTCCTGAGTACCTGTGATTACAAGTGTGTGCCACTATGCCTGGCTGATTCCCACTCCCCTTATTTTGTGGAGATTTGGGGGGTGAGGTTCTTGCTGTGTTGCCCAGGCTGATCTTGAACTCCTGGCCTCAAGAGATCCTCCTATCTCAGCCTCCTTGAGTGCTAGGATTACAGACATGAGCCACCACACCAGGCCTAACATTGCCTCTGAGTTTCCTTGTCCTTCCATGTTTGTTAGCTATTGCCTATAACCACATGCCACACCTCCCATGTCTTCCCTTGCATCTGGTGAGAAAATTCAGAACTAGGTCTGTGAAGACAGGATCTGTGATGGTTGGTGACAGTATAAAGAAGACAGGGAAAGGAAGGAGACTATGTGAGGATAGCCAACCTGTTCAGCATACCATCTCTTTCCCAACGCTCACCCCTTTCCCATTTCTCTTCAGCAGGGCTCCTATCCTGTGCCTTCTCTTCATAATTAATGTGCAAATGCTCCTCTGGCACAATTGGTTAGCACATAGCATTGATATCATAACATAATTAATGTGCAGGCAGTACAGACAGTCTGGGAAGGTTATTTCATTGAAACTTATTCTTTCCATATACTAATTTTAAAAATAAAATTAAAATATGAAAGATAAATAAAAATGTATTAATTAAAATAAAAGAATTTCTTTTGTAAAATTTGGATCTGGTCAAAAAAGGCCACACTTTAAGGACTTAGGCCACTGGTTCCCCATCCCTGCCTTAGGCTGTGTGTGGATATTGCATACATTTTGGGGCTTTTTTGAGGGATATTGCAAGATACATTTCCCAATACTTCATTGAAGGAGTCTGAGACATCAAGTTAAAATGTTCACTAAGCAGTAGAACATATATTTTAGCAAAGTTGGAGGAAAGCTCTGGATTGGAAATATAGATTTCGACGTCTAGCAGTGATAGTTAACTACAGGCAAGTAGATGAAATTATCAACAAATTTATAAACTGAAATAGAAGTGAACTGGCTTTTAAGAGATGAACAGAGGAAAATAGGGCCTCTAATTTCCCCTTATCATAATGAAAAGAACAGCATTTTGAAGGGCTGTTAACCATAATTCCGTAATCATCTGGCAGGCTCCAAGACAGATTTCAAAATGAGCTCAAGTTATCTTTTGACTTGGGGTTCAGCCATTATTGTACTGCTAGTCTTTGTTTGCAGACAGTTGTTTTGAATCATACTCTTTTCAGTGGCTTTCCTGCAAAAGAGATCCCTATTTCTTAATATTTCATCCCCTTATTTGATTTGTTTTCCTGTTTAATATTAATAACTGCTGGGTATTAAAAAGATTACCCTTTCCACTGCAAAATGTATACTATTTTAGGTACATTATTGTGGCTTAAATTGATATCTGTGGACCAGTCTATGAACCTAAGCATTATTTTTTATTTCTTTGAGAAAAGGCATTGGTTTTTTGTTGTTGTTATTTTGTTTTTGCTTTTGGAGGATATTTTGGAGTAGAACTTGCTTGTAAATTAGGAGCCTGGCTATATCTGAAAATACAGTTTCTTCTGGATCCCTGTTCCCTATTTTCTGAAGTTTGATAATAGTTGTCCTTCTGTCCTTTTAAAATTATTCATTATTATTATACCAGTGTAACTTATTCATAGGAACATGAACAGGAAAATAGTCTAGGTGTCCATGAATGAAATGCATTATTTCTAATAAAAGGGTAAAAAATGATATGTTCTATGTTATATAATACTACTACCAAATTAATGCCACAGTTTAAGCAGTTAACATGACCAAAATGTCTCACTATAGAAGGGAGAAACATTTCCATACTGGAAAATTAGCTCTTTGGACATTTAGTGTTATTTTTGAAACTAAGCTAACATAACTTTAAATTCTATCTTAGTGTGATGTAGATTGTAGCTTGCACCTTGATTATAATGGAAGATATTTCTAATGACAATTGTGAATAGCTTTTTTAAAGAATCAAATTTATTATTTCCATAATGTTTATATTAAATTGTTCTTTGATTTGAGTCACAACTCTTATTTTTAAATGCTCTCCCTGTTTGCAAACAGTTGTTTTAGGATCTTGTTCTTTTCTGTGGTTTTCCAATAAAGGAATCACTTCATTTCTGATATTGCTGCATTCACAGAAATGATTGTTTCCTGGCTGCCCTGAGCTGTGTTTTATTATTTGATGTTGTGATTCAGAGTGCCCTTGAAGGACTTCTATCTGCCTGGTTTGTGGTCTCTGTATTTTAGATCACCATGTAGCAGCTGCTTGGATAGCCTTCTGTCATCTATTTTCAATAGTGTTGTATAGCGTCCCACATGGCTTCGAGGATGATAAATTGGCCAGACTCCAGGGCTTGTGCTGCAATCCTGCCTTGTCATTTAATGTTAAGTGTATCTCACAGCTGACATTGATGAAACTGTTTAAAGAAACCAGATATGATCTTTAGCAGAGCCAAATTTTACTTTCTTTTGCTTTTTTTTTTTTTTTTTTTTTTTTGGAGACAGAGTCACACTATGTTGCCCTGGGAAGAGTGCCATGACGTCACAGGTCACATCAAACTCTTGGGCTTAAGTGATTCTCTCTTTTTTTTTTTTTTTAATTTTTTTTTTAAGTGATTCTCTTGCCTCAACCTCCTACAGGTGCCTGCCACAATGCCCAGCTATTTTTTCTTGTAGTTGTTATTGTTGTTTAGCAGGCCTGGGCTGGGTTCAACCCTCCAGCGCTGGTGTATGTGGCTGCCGCCCTAGCCACTGAAGTACAGGGGCCAAGCCAAATTTCACTTTCATATGCAGAGTTGGGTTCTGTTTCAATCAACTCAGGGCAGATACTAACACTATTTCAGAAAGCTGCAGTATTCTTTAATGTCTAATTTAACCTTTATACTCATTAGTCCATTCTTTCATACTTTTGGCTTCAGAGGTATATTAACTGATGAGTATTGGGCTGACATGTGTACCCTGAAAACAAACTATATTTTCTTGGTATGGTTTTACCCACAAACTCTATGCTATCAGCATATATCCTGTTAGTATATATATCATCTGACCTTGTGAAGTTTTAAAAAAATTCTCCACCATTGAAGTCAGTTTTTCATGCAGTCACACTGTTTCTGCTTGGCATTCTAACCAGTTTGGTGTAGGGACAAGGGCTTAAAAACTTTGCTCATTAGAACGCTGGAAAAACATCTCCAAGTACTAAAAAGAAAAATTAGGCCTATCAGTATGTTGCTTCAATTTATAAACTATAATAGTGCTAAGATGCCACAATTACAGTTTTAATGGTTCTAGGTTTAATTTTGTTTGCTGTTTAATCAATTACCCATTTGATTAGGAATACCATTATAAATAATAGGGCAACAATTATAAAAAGTCTTGTTCTTTATTTTACTTCGTGAAATCCACAAAACTTTTGAAAGTGCTTCTAACCTGAAACAAAATTATCCAATTTGAATTATATATGAAATAGGTATTTTCATAATTATTATTGAAGTCATAAAACATGGTTTCATCTTGTGGTGAAAGATAGGGCTTAGATGGAGACCTAAAACAATTTTGAAAGGAGATTATTACCATTTGTGTCAAAGATTTGCAGGAGAGCATAGCTTTCCCTAATTTGCTATGTAGGTGTACATCTTGTAGTTTGATTTTAGCTTTCCATAAAGAAATGGACTTTAAGCTAAAGATTAGGATGTTCTTCCTTTATTCTGGATCCTTTTCATCAACTAACCTGACACTTTGGTAAGCAACAAGATCAAATATGTATTGAAAGCTGATTGTCATTTAACTTTTCTGTACTTTAGATACCCTGTCTGTAAATTGGAAAAGACTCTTCCTGGGTATAAAAGAATGATTACTTAAGGTATTTTTGATTGGAGAAGTGTTATTCTGGTCAGTATTGGCCCTCAAAATAATGGAGCTTTTGGGAGAGCTCACTACTTAAAAAGTGTGATAAAATGAAACCTGGTGGAACTGTACCTGGAAGTTGATTACTATACATTGTCCATGCAGGAGTCCTCAAACTTTTTAAACAGGGGGCCAGTTCACTGTCCCTCAGACCGTTGGACGGCCAGACCATGTGCCCTGGGATGAGTTGGCTGCTAAGCAGGACAGGCAGCTGCGGCAAAAACACCTGGTGGGCCAGATAAATGTCCTTGGTGGGCTGCATGTGGCCCGCAGGCCGTAGTTTGAGGACGCCTGTTTTAAAGTATTTTTTTCCTTCAGGGTCAGCCTCAGCTTTGTGTCTGATGAACTAGACTTTTTGTGGGACTTAATTGATAATGTGTTTAAGTGAGGAGGATGAGGAAGATTATTTGGGATTTTTTTTTGTAAATTAAAATAATGGGAGTTCTAAAATACATTAAAAACAAAATGGGGGAGTCTATAGCTTTTTTAAAAGGGTATATGTATTCCAGAGCTGTACTATAAGGGGAGTTGTGGGAACAGAACATGATATTAACCCATCTTGATATCTGTAGGGGCAAATAGATTTGTTTTGACAAAATAGCCAGAGAACTTCATAACCCCCATGTCATAGTGTGGTAGCAATAAAAGTCATAGTAATTTAGAGAAGCCATCAACTTCTTGTACTGGGTTTTTGCAGATTATGGCACTTGAGCACATTATATCTGTGTGCTGGAGGAATAGAAAGTTTTCTGTGAAAGGAAAAGGATGTTATAAGAACTGATAACAGCTCAACCTGGCACATAATGTTATATCATCATCATTTTATTTTTGTTACTATGACTGAAAATTAGAGAAATTAGGAAGGAAAATTGATCTTTGTGTTGAAACAGAACTTTTCAAAATAAACTGAAATTTTAAAACTCATTTGATGCAACGTTAGATTGAGAGTCCTTAAAAATAGAATCTCAGCATTGCAAACATTTATTCTTCTGAGTCACATCTGAATTCTCTGGCTATTTCTCTCTTTAATATTGTTTGATATAAGTAGTTATTTTTAATAATTGTAGAATGACTTCACTTGTTCTGGCTGCTATAACAAATTACCATAAACTGGGTGGCTTATATACAGCAGAAACTTACTTCTCATGGTTGCAGAGGCTGGGAATTCTAAGACTGAGGCACAAGCAGACTTTGCATCCAGCTTCCTAGTTTACAGAACAGCACCTTCTCCCTATGTCCTCATAGGATGGAAGGGGCATCCAAGCTTCCTCAGGCCTCTTTTATAAGGGATTTGATCCTATTCACAAGGACTCTGCATTCCTGACTTAATTACCTCCCCTAAACTCCACCTCTTAATACCATTTCATTACTTTGGGGATTAGATTTCAACATACAAATTTGAGGGGGACACAAACATTTCAGACTATAGCATGGAGTTGTCTGTAAAAGAATAAAAATAATTTCAGGTAGTTCAATTCTTTAAAGGTCTAAGTTTATTCTATAGATGAATAATAAAAATATTTGTCTATTTGTATTATAAAACCAGAACTATTCAGCTAGTACATTTATTTTCATATATTTATTTAAATATATTATGAAGTTTTAATACAAATCAGACATACTTAGTTGTCACATTTTAAGAACTATTGTCAAATTATAGTTTTGACCTAGATACTACTTTTGGAAGTATGCTCATCAGTGCATTTTAGTAAAGTATTTTACAATTTAGGAAAGTAGGATTTTAAATTTGAAGTAAGATAAAAGTAACCATTTTTCTCGGTTACACTCTGTTAATTTTTCAGATTTTCCAGTCATTCAGTGTTCATGGATTCTGACCTGTTGTCAGATACCATATCTTAATATTTGAATCAGAAAATGTAACTAATATTAATCCTGCTGCCTAACCTTCTGACAATTAACTCAATTGTTAATTAACTCAAATTGTTGAGTTAGAAAGCATTTGAGTACTTGTTATTTGAAAAGGATCTATGAAGGATTATGAAAAGGAACTGAGGCCAATACCTACATGGATACAGACTTTTTGATTTAGCAATAGGTTTAGGGTTCAGAATGAAGCAGAATACAAAACATGCATACGCAGGAGCTCCTAGGAAGACTTTTGTTTCTGGGAAGATTTAAATGTACTTAGTATTCCTGATGGTTTAGGTAGATTGTGGATATATATTACTCTGGGTATAGGTCAGAGGTTCTAACAGAGGAGGTGAAATCATTTTCATGTAAAGTACAAAGCACTAATCTTTGTATTCTGATTTTATTATTACTATTATTATTCTTACTGTTATTATTTTGTTTTGCTAGAGTGCCATGGCTAGAGTACTATGGCATCATAACTCACAGCAACCTGAAACTCCTAGGTTCAAGCAATCTTCTTGCCTCAGCCTCCCAAGTAGCTGGGACTACAAGTGCCTACCACAATGTCTACCTAGTTTTTCTGTTTTTAGTAGAGATGGGGTCTTGATTTTAAGGCTGGTCTTAGACTCCTGTGCTCAAGCAGTCCACCTACCTTGGCCTTCCAGAGTGATAGGATTACAGGTGTGAGCCACTATACCGGCCTGTTTTCAAAAGATGAATCGATTGCTTAAATATTAGATAAACCCTTCACTTTCAATCTCTGCAAAATCTGATTTATTACATTTATAAAAACCAGTTTTTGTGCATTTGCTGTATCCCTTAAGTACTATGATTATGATATCCTTTATCAGTAAGACATGATTTTTCTCATGTTTGTCTTTTCTTGTCATGATGTTCACTGACATTTTTTAAGTGAGATAATGTATCGGAAAAGATGACAACACCCAAAAATAATCCAGCAATTTTGTGTAAAGTTAGTTCATGTTCGGTATCAATGGCTGGTGTTTCTCCTTTTCTTTAACCATCCTTGATCATTTGCATGTCTTCTTTTGCTGTTACCTATATTATTTAAAGCACTCAGCTGTTGAGGTGTGAGTATTGAAGTGTCTGACAGTCCATTGAAAATAAACCAAGATAAATTATAGTTGTGGCAAGATTTCAGTCTTTGTTACTGTTGACATGATACCATCTTTGTCTCTGGTGAATTCCCATGGACCATTAAAATGGCTTGAAACTGCTCAATAGAAATTAGACTTGTTTTCCTATAATGCTGATAGTGGGGTCACATCCAGAATTGTCTTTTAATGTGCCCTAAAAATAACAGAAAATTATACAGAACAGACATCTGAACAAAAACAACCATTTATTTCCTTAGAATTACTGTTACTGTGAGAAATAGCCAATAAAGAGGACAAAGATATAATTAACTCAAAAACTAAAACTGAGGATCAAATGAATGTGACTTTATGCCTACTTTTACCAAACCACCTGGTAATCATTCTTCAACTATTTAAGAAAACTTACCAATTATTTTTCACAGAAATAAAGGCCATACTAGTCTGTGTGTTGATACTGTTCTTTGCAGTCTTTGCTCATAATCATTTTATGGAGTGAATACTTAAAAGACTTAAAAAAGGCCTGCTTACACTGTTTAAACAGTATTTTTCAATGTTTGCGTGCTTCCATAATTACATTGTAATTATTTTTTATCCTTGACAGTAAAATATGTAGGATATTTCACAGATGGAATTCTCACTGCTGGTCTACCTCGTTTAAAATATTGGTGTTTGGGGATATTCTGTATGTTAATTAATACCGTTTGTTTTCATACATCTCTCTCCATAGTCAGAGAGCCTAGTTAACTACAGGACTTTAAAGGGGAAAAAAATAACCTCGCTTGAAAACCTTATAACAGTTTATGATGATGTCTGTTTACAAATGCATTTTTCCTGAAATGTAAGCTGACTTTAAAGAAAAATGTCTGAGGGATTTTAAAGCTTTTATTAATACCTTAAAAATATATGTAATGTTTCTTCATTTTATTGCAAAATTACATGTTAATACTCTAATGCTAGTGAAATATTTCAGATTATTTTCTGCATGAGAAGACACAATACCTTTGAAATTATCAGCTTCTTTTCCATTCATTTAAATATTAAATTAGAATTTTGTAAGAAGGCAAAGATCAGAGTTGCTAGATTATTTTCATTATTAGTTTTGATATCTACATATGTTCCTTTCTTCCCCACAATTAAAATGACTCATTATAAAACTTACAAAATTCTTGTAAGATTATGTGATTTTTTAAAAATATTTTTATTCATTTCTTAAAACCATTTTGTAACACTAAACAGCTATCTTTTCAAAAAACAAATCACGTCTTTCTGGAAAGTTGTTCAACATCTCTCTCTCTCTCTCTCTCATATACCTCAGATGTTTATGCAAGTGTTCATTGGAGTAAACTTACTTTGAAAGTGCTTTTGTATTTTAAACTGTGCTCATTGGTAAACAAAAGAAAATTATCCTTTGAGATACTTGGGTATTTTTTGTCTGAACTTTTATATTTTAAACTAAAGACAATGGACACACTATTACAGAACTGAAATATTGCCATAAAGTATCTAAAAGTGCAATTTGTAATTGAATTAGATGCCTCATTGATGCTTTTCAGTTTCAGGTACTCTGAAGATGATAAAATTATATTCTTTTGCCATTTTTAAACTGAACATTAACATTCTTACCATGTTCCTGAAGTCTTTTAAGAGTAAATAAAAAGGACAGATACATGATTCTAATTATATGTTACCTATAATAGGCAAATTCATAGAAACAAAAGGATAGTGGAGCTTGCCAGGATTGGGAGTAAGAGTGAGTGAATGGAGCTTATCATTTAATGCATCAGTTATCAACCTATGGGTTGTGACCCCTTTGTAACAATGAAAATACATCCTACATATCAGATACTTACACTACAATTCATAACAGTAGCAAAATTACAGTTATGAAGTAGCAATGAAAATAATTCTATGGTTGGGGGTCATCACAACATGAGGAACTGTATTTAAGGGGCACAGCATTGGGAGGGTTGAGAACCCTGATTTAGTGTGTAAGTGAGTTTTTGTGGGATGATGAAAATGTTTTGGAAACAGATAATGGTTATGGTTGTAGAACATTGTGAATGTACTTGATGACACGGAAATTTACACTTAAAATGATGTTATGCACGTTTTGCCATAATAAAAAAGTAATCACTTTCAAGTAAAGATAAACCTGAAAATAAAGTAAATAGAATGTGAAGGGGACATTGGCAAAGTGTCAGAAACTAGTTAGCAAAGTGGAAGTAAAGCCATTGTGGGCCCAGCCATATGGCAGGGCTGTGCAGCCTTATAGTAGCAAATGCCCACCCTGTAGGTGAGATCTAAGCAAGCAAGAGCTGCCCAAGTCACAAAAACTTAATCATGGGCATACCTGGACTGACCTTACAGGCTAAGGCATCTAAACTTGGTGTCTAAAGGGGTGTATTTATTGGAGCTAGGTCATAAAGCCCAATTAACGAAGTGTTTTTACCTTTATGCATTTGGATTTTTAGTTGACTCATTACAGTATACTTTTCTAAAAATTTAAAATTATTTCATAGAATTTCAGTTTTTGTTTTCATGTTACCAACTTGTCAGTTTCTAATACTGTCAATATGGAAGGTCTATTATATATAAATACCTCTCATGGGAATAATATTTGGGGTTTTGTGAAAAATTTTCTGGTTTATCTTTGTAGATTTTTCTACTTTGAACAGCTTACCCATTGAAAGGGTTCATAAAACTCAGATTTACTATTATTATGGCTTTCTGTTTATTATGTAACAATGACAGCATATGCTATCTTTAATTTAGCATTCACACTACATCTAAATCACAGTAGTTAGTACTCATTCCATTTTAATGTGTTAATGAGTAATAATGTATAAATACAAGCTTATATTTATATTCGTCATGTATATATTTGACAATGGTTATATAGCAACTAATATTTCTTAGAATGCTTATTATTTACTTATTTGTGGAATTTAATTTTCTTTTATATATATTGGAAACATTTCATCCTTGGATAGATAGGTCTGTTATCTATTTTCCAGGAAAGAAATCTAAATCTGTGTCATTGTTGTCTACTTCCCCAAAGTCATACGGCTAGCCAGTAGTATCTTTATCACAACTTCATAGGCAGGGTTCTTAACTACATAGGTATAAGTTAACTATTAGGCAAGTCCTAGAAATGAACTTGAATTGCCAGTTAATATGAAGTGCTAGTTATGCTATATATATATTTTTAAATTTTAGTTCTACAATAATAGTAGGTGTGAAACAAGTTTAGAATGTACATGTAAAGCATAGTTTAATAATGAGATCTCATGCTTTTGTATTAATTAACAATTAAACACTCAATAAATTTTTCATTAGGAATTGACTGTATGCTTGGTACAGCACAAACTTAAAAATAAGGTGACTGTCTTTAGGAGGGTTACACCTCTAATTAGATTAAGAGGTGTCCAGTCTTTTTCCTTTTCTGCTGCATATTGGAAGAGTAAGCTGATTAACCCCTCTCCCCCAAAAAGGATCCATGCAATAGTTGTACTTTTGTACACTTCTGACACTGCATATAAGCAAAAAACGTTCTCAAAAGCCACATGTGGCTCATGACTACAAGTTGGACACTCTGGATTAGATGCTTCTCAGCCTTTTTAAAAGAAATCCTCCCTTCAATAAACAAGCAAAATGCCTTGTTCTTTATTTGAAATCTCAAAATGAATTCAGGTAGTTCTTACCATTTTCTTTCTTTCTTCCTTTTTTTTTTTTTTTGAGACAGAGCTTCAAGCTGTCACCCTGGGTAGAGTGCAGTGGTATCACAGTTCACAGCAACTTCCAACTCCTGGGCTTAAGCGATTCTCCGGCCTCCGCCTCCCAAGTAACTGGGACTACAGGCGCCCACCACAGCACCCGGCTATTTTTTGGTTGCAGCCATCATTGTTCTTTGGCGGGCTGGGCTAGATTCGAACCCACCAGCTTAGGTGTATGTGGCTGGCGCCTTAGCCGCTTGAGCCACAGGCACCCAGCCAACCATCTTCTTTTATTTCCTGAGTTTATATAGTGAGAGGTGCTTCATTATGCAAATATATTTCGTTTCTGAGGTTTGTATAGTGGGTAGTAGTGAAAGATTGAGTAGCAAAGGAAAACAACTTCATCTCAAAGAGTTTATTCATTTTCTGAGTTGGGTAGTGTAAGTTCAGTTAGGGAGCACTTGGATGGTGAAGGATATGTGTGTTATATCTTAAAATAATAATAAATAGAATGACATTATTACTACCATTATTTTATTATGTTCTTTTTGAATACAAAGATATTCCACAAGAATACCTGTTGTCTCTTAAAATAATTAGAATATCTTATGCGTATCTTAATGTTTGTGTTGGCTTACATTTATATATACATAGGTGAAACAGTTTAGCTATAGATACAAATACTGGGTATGCAAAGAATTAAAGGACTTGATGTACATAAAAAGAATATAGTTTTGAAAAAATAGTCTATTATGGGCGATGCTGAGATCAATTGTGGGATAGTATGGCCTAGTGAATAACATATAGCATTTTCTTTTCTTTTTTTTTTTTTTTTTAGAGACAGAGTCTCACTTTGTCACCCTTGGTAGAGTGCCGAGGTGTCACAGCTCACAGCAACCTCCAGCTCTTGGGCTTAGATGATTCTCTTGCCTCAGCCTCCCAAGTAGCTGGGACTACAGGCACCTGCCACAACACTTGGCTATTTTTTGTTACAGTTTGGCTGGGGTTGGGTTTGAACCCACCACTCTCAGTATATGGAGCCAGTGCCCTACTCACTGAGCCACAGGCACTACTCAACATATAGCATTTTCTAAGTCCACTCAACCAATTCATTGACTTATTCATTCAACAGACTGAGTACCTTATATGGGCAAGACTCTGAATTCTTTCTACTTGCTTGGTGCCTGGTCACATGGAAATTAAAATCTAGTCTTCTTTCTTTTTTTTTTTTTTTTTTTTTTTTGCAACAGAGTCTCACTTTGTCACCCTCAGTGGAGTGTTGTAGTGTCAGAACTCACAGCAACCTCAAACTCTTGGGCTGAAGCAGTCCTCTTGCCTCCATCTCCTAAGTAGCTGGGACTACATACAGGTGCCCACCACACTGCCTGGCTTTTTTTTTTTTTTTTAAGAGATGGGATCTCTTGCTCAGGCTGGTCTTGAACTTCTGGGCTCAAGCAATCTACCCACCTTAGCCTCCCAGAGTGTGAAGATTATAGGCATGAGCCACAGATCCCGTCTTCTAGTAAAGTTTCTACTATTCAGAGACAGAGTTTTTAGTCTAGACTTGCCTTCTGGCTCTAACTTCCACTTACTAGCTGCTTAACTTGGGGTGAACTTTTTAATCTCTTTATGTCCCAGTTACCTCATGTAGTTAAAAATAAATAAAATCGGAGGAGGATGATTTTAATAGCATCTACCTTATGGGGTTTTGTGAAGATTAAGTAAATGTATGAAGAGCTTAGAATAGTGCCTAATATAATGTTACCTATTTTTATTATTTTAATGTGGAGACAGATGATTAGGAAAATTACACATTAAGGGAATCTTAGCCTGTTCTGGGAGGGTCAAAATGACTTTCCTAAGGATGTGATTTGGGTCTAAGCAGAAGATGAATAGTGTTGACCGAGTATGAAGAAGAATAGAGAAGAAGATGCCAGGCTTGGGCGGCACCTGTGGCTCAATGAGTAGGGAACCTGCCCCATATACTGAGGGTTGGGGGTTCAAACCTGGCCCCAGCCAAACTGCAACAACAACAACAAAAATGGGCGTTCTGGCAGGTGCCTATAGTCCCAGCTACTCGGAAGGCTGAGGTAAGAGAATCTCCTAAGCCCAGGAGTTGGAGGTTGCTGTGAGCTGTGACACCACTGCACTCTACCAAGGGTGATAAAGTGTGACTCTTATCTCCCAAAAAAAAAAAAAAAAAAAAAAAAGCCAGGCTGAGAACAGCCAGTTTGAAGTCCAAATGACTTGCGGACAATTCCAAGTGAGGATGAGGCAGAAGAGATGATGGGGGCTAAATCTTATGCAACACTGGGAAGCTCATGAAGGATGATTTTTCAGAAAGGAAGACACTGTAAGGTTTTTATTTAAAAAGATCCCTCTGCATACATTCTGCCAACATATTGGAATGGGGCAGAACAGAGTAGATGCAGGGAACACAATTGTTAGTCCGTTGAAAGTAAAAGATGATGGTGGGTTGTAATAAGGTATATAGGTGTAGAAAGATGAAAATATGTTTAGGAGTCTCAGCCACTTGGGAGGCCGAGGCAAGAGGATTGCTTGAGCCTAAGAGTTTGCAGTTGCTGTGAACTATGATATCACAGCACTCTACCAAGGGCAATAGAAGGAGACTCTGTCTCAAGAAGAAAGAAATCAAAAGAAGATTTTTTCTGACAAATGAAAATGATGTAAAATTCAAATTTCAGTATCTGTAAAGAATTGGAACACAGTTGGATTCATTAGTTTACATTTGGTCTATGCCTACTTTTGTGCTACAATTCAACAGTTGAGTAGTTGTGACAAAAAGCATACAAAGCTGAAAATTATTCTCCCTCTTTATAACAAGAAAAGTTTGCTGACATATGCCTTAAAGCATTAAAATGAACTGTATTTGGTGATTGATGAAAGTAGAGAAGAACATAGAGGTTAAATGCGGTGGTCTCTAGGCAGAGAATGTGGGCTCTGTGCCTTGATGGACAGATGTGCAAGCATGCTGGGGTTGGAAAAATGAGGACAGACAACATGCTTCTCACTCTGTGCTGTAAAGGATGGGCCTGCAGTCTCAGAACCTGTAGTCCTACGTGAGGTAGTAACTTACTTCGTGCTTTTTGTAATCTTGTTTGGAAGAGCAATTTTTGCGAAAATGGTTGAACAGTGTTTATTTTGTACCGTGATATTATTTTGGTACTAAATGTACTATGTGTAAAAAATTGTATTTTCACTTAGATGTGTAAATGGTCTTCAGATGTCTTGAAGCATGTTTACAATGAGTATGCCTTATGATTTGGTCAGTCCTACCATGGGAAAAAATAGAACTTTGGAAATTTTTGCTTTTGGTAATGGTAGATAAAACTTGTTTGTAGACCAGCCTTTCTGCTAAGAACAAATAGAAAAACTGAGCAAAACAAAATCTTTTTGAAGGCATTGGAGAACTGATAGGCAGTGAGGACTTGAGGGACCAGGATCCTAGAGAAGGGGGAAGTATAGAGAGAGCGATGCTCTATATTTGGCACTCCTCTTCACCCTAATTCATTTGCTAGTTCTCAGTAGTGGCTAAGAATCTGAGCAAAGCTCTGGTACTGTTCGGGGGCCAAAGGTTAAAAATTGGAATCCAGAGATTGCTAAGGAGTGGGCCAGGTAAATGCCCATTTTCATTTGAGAACCCCAAAAGTAGAGCAGCACTCAGAGGTGTTCTACTTTTGATCAGTCCAGCTTTCAGCCCACTGAATTCTTAATTGGAATAAGATGATTGATAGAGCATTGCATTGATTTTCCTGTTATTAAAACAGACTCTAAATCAGCAAAGTTATGGAGTGCAATATTAGATTCTATAAATCCTGGGAATAATCAGACCTGTAAAACAGAAAAACCCTCCTCCTCTGAGATAACAGAAGATGAAAAGGGTTATTTAAGTAAAACCTGCTTCTCTTGTCATGGAGGTTAAGCCCTATATAAAGCCCTAGACTTAGTGCTTGATTAGATATGATGTGTTGATAGCTGCCTTTATCCCTCACAACTTTGCTCTTACGAAGCCAAACAGTAGAAAATGAGGACCAGTCAGCATCAAGTCTGGATTCTAGTAAGTTATTTCCTGACACCAGATACATACCTTTGAGGCAAAATCTCCTGCCTGGGGTGAAGGGTAAGGAAAGAGAGACAAGCAGTTGGTTTCATTTCTGCTTTTTCCTTTTTGTTCCAGAGTAGTTAAAAGTACTTAATTTGTTTAAAACACGTAAGTAGATTATGAAACATTAGAATAAGCTGTTTATAAGTTATCCAAGTTGTCTAAGAAGCATTCTACAACATATTTGGGTGAATAAGCTTAGTTCATTCTTCTAGTTTGTTAAATTATCACCCTGATTCTCTTCCTAATTCATGTTTTGGAAGTTATGCTATTTTTAAGTTTGTTTGTTTTTAAGGGTGAGTCCACAGCATAGTCTTCTGTTGACTTCGTTCTGTGGTAACCTGCAAAGCTAAGGAGAATCTGGTGTCACTGTTTTCTTTTCTTTCTGTCAACCCAAGTTGCTAGTAACGTTAAGTAGGTGCGTGAGCCATTATTTCACATGAAAGAGAAAGTCATTCAAAGTGTGTGGCTGTTTTTTATTTGATTCTAGCTTCACTAAGTACACAAGTGAATATAATTGAATTTTATTTAGCTCAATTAAATTATCTTTTTTACTATTACATTAATTTTTCAAATTTTATTGGCAAATTTGGGGGATTCTCTTACATTGTTAACTTTAACAGTGACTGTGAGTTCAAATCCTCACATCTGTGATTTAAAGAATAGTTTGCTTCTTTAGATTACTGTGCTTTTAAGACTTTTCAAAGTTTTTCCTATATTTAGTCAAGTTGCAAATTCATATAATGGTTGTAATTACAGTAATTTATTTTAATATATGCCAGAACTTAATTTTTGTCTATGAATTTATAAACATTTCCAGAAAGTAGAATATCTCAAGATTGAGTTTAGTACTTGGGACTAATGCCAGGATTAAACTTCTTGTCTTCTACCTGCATGGAGTTGAAACACATTCTTCTTAGTAAAGTATCATAAAAATGAGGGGGAAAAGTAGCCAATATACTCAATACTAATATGAAACCAATATATAAACAATTACAAACCCACAGGAAAAAAAAACACAAGTATAGTCTAATGAGAGGGGAGAAGGGAGGAGGCATGGTGATTGGCAAGGCTCACCTAATGTGCATAATGTGAGCTTATTCAGCAGGCCCCTGGGTGATGGGCTCAGCTACAACTTGAACTTTACCTTAGAAACGAAAACAGTGTGACCTAAACATTTGTACCCACATATTAATCTGAAATGTAAAAAAAAACCAAACTTCATATTTTCAGGCATTTTATTTTTAAAAATGTGTATTTATATACATTTTTCCCTGGGTGGGCTTTACTAAGCCCCTTGAGGTTTCTTGGCACTGTAGAACAGCACAATTTAGAGGAATCCAGTAGTTTGGTAGACCTGAGTTAAGGCCCTAGATCTGCCATTTTCTATCTGTATAACCACCTAGAAGTTAATCTTTCTGTGCCTCTTTTTCTTTATAAAATGGAGATAATAAAAACTTCTTCATTGGAGTAAGGATACAGATAAAGCATTTAGGACAATATTTGGCTCATAGTACACTCTAAATATTAATACTTTTATTGACAACAATAAAAATATTTTTATTACTTCATCCCCAGATATCATGCTAGATACTGGAAATATGGTGACAGTCTAATATGGAAGAGAAGTAGGTAATAGAAAGGTAAAAAATAGAGTGATACCTGCTGTAGTAGAAATTTATGTAATGTGATGGCTCACATGAGAAGTGGTTAACTCCCATTACCTTGTTTCAGCTTTCTCGGGCTTCCACAAAGTATGGAACCTCAGTTCCAATTGATGCTGTCAAAGCCTTGGTCATACCATATACAAGGTCTGGCAATTAAGTTTGTGAACTCATTCTAGAAAAAGTACCATATACTTCATTGCTGAATTTTATTATGGTCACCTTCAAAGTATTGTTTTGGTTGCAGAGAATTGGCTGGCTTCCATTGTGCATTCTAATGCTTTGTTTCAGGGTCGTATTCGTACACCCCTATTTCATTACCAGTAATAACTCAGGCCAAAATACAGACTTGCCTCTCCAAAAGATCTTGGCAAACTTCAACTCTCCTTTGCTTTTGTTCATCAGTGAGCTCTTTTAGGACTATTTTGGTGCACACCTTTCTCATGGCAAGATTTTTCATTCGAGATTTTCCTACCTGTTTTTCTATCAATGTTTGCTTGGTCTGCTAAGCTTCTGATAGTCAGCCGATGATTTTAACACAATTTGACAAATTTTTGCAATGTTTTCACCAGTTCTGCTTGTTACCAGCTGCCGGACCTCTCTCTTTATCAGTGACACTTTCTCTCCCCTCAAAAAAACATTTAATCCTTTTGGATACTGCCATTTTTGTCATAGCATTATCTTTATAAACTTGAACTAACATATCCTTGACTTCCACTCTTGCCAAGTTTAACAAGAAATTTAGTGTGTGTTGCTATAATTCAAGTTCCAACATTCTTGCAACAGCACACAAAAAAACATGTAACAACAGTAAAAAGCTCACCTTAGCAAGACACCACCACATGTCCACACAAACACAGCCATGGGACACTGATATACCAAAGTTATGAAACTATACTGAGTTGTTTGTACAGTGCTGCTGATGGAAGCTCATGGTGGCAAGTTAGCAAACTCAGACTTTATATGATCACGCTATAGTTCTGTGGTTTAAAAAAAGGCCAGGTAAAATAAATAGTTTTTTGAACACTTACAAAGCATATAAAGCATTTGATTACTTTTTTGAGCAAATGCAGAGAAAATGGAGGAAATAGTTGCTGTCAGGAAGCTTACACATACAGAATGGCTAAATAATAAAAGAAGGCAATTCAAGTTTTAGGGCAAGATTATAACTACAAATAACTCTTAATTAATCATTACTGGTAAAGTTTTGATAAAAAAAGTTATGAACAAGAAAATGAACAGAAGAAATAAATAAATGCATAGCATAATGAGTTATTATGAAGTGAATAGCCATTTAAAAAATAGGACATTGTGTGAATCCCCACCCTCCCAAAGTCCTCCACATTGCCTTTCCCCATTGTAATTACTTCTCATAACTATTATCATAATTCCTTCCTGACTTTTCTTCACAGTTTTTCCATTTCTGTGTGCATTCCTCAATATTATGTGTACCTATTTAAAATTACATGTGTGGGCCAGGCTTGGTGGCTCACACCTATAATCCTAGTACTTTGAGAGGCTGAGGAGGGTGGATCACTTAATCTTAGGAGTTTGGGACCAGCCTGAGCAAGAGTGAGACCTCCGTCTCTAAAAATAGCCCAGCATTATGGTGGGCACCTCAGGAGGCTAAGGCAAGAGGATCTCTTGAGCCCTAGAGTTTGCGCTTGCTGTGAGCTGTGACACCATAGCACTCTACTGAGGGCAACAAAGTGAGACTCTGTATCAAAAAAAAACCAAAACCAAAAAAAACTACATGTGTGAATTCATACAGTGTATTTTGGTGTCTGGCGTCTTTATTGAACATTAAGATTTTGAGATTTATCCATGTTGTATGGAACTGTATTTTGTTCATTTTCTTTGCTTCATCTGAAGTGTTCCATTTATATCTATAATGCATTTCATTTATCTATTCTATAATTGCTAAATATTTAACTAACGGTTTCTTTAAGCTCTTGATTCCCGAGAGTCTGTGTTTCCTTTTCTATTTTCAGACATTGTTACTATCATTATTGGGGGACAGAGACTCACTCTGTTACCCTGAATAGAGTGCTGTGGTGTCTGCATCTCACAGCAACCTCAAACTCTTAGTGCTCAAGAATTCCCTCAGCCTCTGGAGGTGCTCAGCTAAGTTTTTTCTTTTTTCTTTCTTTCTTTCTTTTTTTTTTTAAAGTAGAGATAAGGTCTCACTCTTATCTCTACTTTCTCTGCATTTTGAGCAAATGCAGAGAAAATGGAGGAAATAGTTGCTGTCAGGAAGCTTACACATACAGAATGGCTAAATAATAAAAGAAGGCAATTCAAAGGCTGGTTTCAAAGTCCTGAGCTTAAGCAGTTCACCTGCTTTGGCCCCCCAAAGTGCTAGGATTCCAAGTGTAAGCCACTACACCCAGCACTATCGTTTTTTGAAGATATACTATATTTATCATATATACTTACTCCCTTGTGTGAAATAAAAAATATGTAACTAATTTTTCCTTCTTTTTAGAATAATAAATAGTATCATTTTCTCCAGCCTTTCATATAACCATACATCATTGACTTACATTGTTTAATAAAGCTCTGAAGAAACTTGGGAAGTAGGATTCCTCAACGTTATTCGTTTTTTTCCAGACATCACTGTTTTGAAATGTCTGATTTCAGCATCTTGGTCTTTCTATTCTGCCTGGTTTGGGGAATGGCTAGCTTATCACCAAGAGCCCAAGAATTCAGATTTTAGGGGAGATATGATAGTGATACCGTGGGGTGGGAAAAGTTAGAAGACAAATTCGCTTTTTCCATGAATACTCAAGAACTTAAAATAGACTGTAGAGATGTGTATTTCTAAACACATTCTTATGTGTTTAAGAAAACAAAAAGTATGTGTTTAAACGAACATTTCACCCTACCTTGTGTTGATGTCAGAGTGATATTTTACTAGGTAGTTTTATTTTTTACTTTCTTACTATTAGTGTAAGTCTTCAGAAACTGCTAGAAATGCTATCCCTCTACTAGGAGATTTCAAGAAATTCTGAAGGCAGAGTGTTTCATAGCAGTGCCTTCACGTGTTAAAACAATGGGTCTTATTTCTTTAAAACAGTCTGGATTTAAACCTTGGGCCTCAAAATCCAAACTTCATGAGTCAAACAATTTATTAAATGTGAATATAATTATGAGAAAACTGGTAGAATACAGACTTTTTCTTAGATTAAAAAAAATTGCAAATGTTGAATTTGAGCATAGTAGTTCCCTCTTGTCTTGTGGGGCTATGTTCCAAGGTCCCCAGTGGACGTCTGGTACCTCAGACAATACTGGACTCCATTGCTGACAGTCAGAACACATTTCTCTTCACATAAATTAGTGCTTTTTCTTTTTTTTTTTTTTTT
>CAUYQV010198314.1:0-18104 GCA_963574575.1 Galagoides demidoff | reverse complement strand
TTATTTAAACTGAAAAGCTTCTGTACAGCTAAGGAGACAACAACCAAAGCAAATAGACAATCTACACAATGGGAAAGGATTTTGAATTTATTTTGAATTAGACAAAAGCTTGATAACTAGGATCTATAGATAACTCAAATTGATCCACATGAAAAAGCCAACTATCCCATATATCAATGGGCAAGAGACATGAATAGAACCTTCTCTAAAGAAGACAGACCAATGGTGAACAAACATATGAAAAAATGCTCATCATCCCTAATTATTAGAGAAATGCAAATCAAAACCACCCTGAGATACCATCTAACCCCAGCAAGAATGGGGTTAGATGGTACCTACAAAATCACAAAATCTCAAAACTGCAGATGCTGACATGGATGTGGAGAGAAGGGAACACTTTTACACTGCAAACTAATACAACCTTTTTGGAAGGAAGTATGGAGAACCCTCAAAGAAGTCAAGCTAGACCTCTTGTTTAATCCTATAATCCCATTACTGGGCATTTACCCAGAAGGAAATAAGTCCTTTTATTATAAGGACACTTGCACAAGACTGTTTACTGCAGCTCAATTTACAATTGCCAAAATGTGGAAACGGCCTAAATGTCCACCAACCCAGGAATGGATTAACAAGCTGTGGTATATGTACACCATGGAATACTATTGAGCCATTTAAAAAATGGAAACTTGGCGGGTGCCTGTGGCTCAAAGGAGTAGGGCACCGGCCCCATATACTGGAGGTGGTGGGTTCAAACCCAGCCCCGGCCAAAAACTGCAAAAAAAAAAAGAAAGAAAGAAAGAAAAAAATGGAGACTTTACAGCCTTTGTATTAACCTGGATGGAAGTGGAACACATTATTCTTAGTAAAACATTACAAGAATGGAGAAGCATGAATCCTATGTACTCAATTTTTTTTTTTCAGTTTTTGGGCTGGGCTGTGTTGAACCTGCCACCTCTGGCATATGGGGTCAGTGCCCTACTCCTTTGAGCCACAGGTGCTGCTCTGTTCCTCAATTTTGATATGAGGACAATTAATGACAATAACATGGTGGGGTGGGGGAAGGGAGAGCAGAGAGATAAAGAAGGAGGAAGGGGTGGGGGAAAGGAAGAGCAGAGAGAGGGAAGGAGGGAGTTGGTGGGGTCTTGGTGTGTGCCACACCTTTGGGGGGCAAGACACGATTGTAAGAGGGACTTTACCTAAGAAATGCAATCGGTGTAACCTGGTTTCTTGTACCCTCAATGAATCCCCAACAATAAAAAAAAAAAAAAGAAATTGAAAAGTACTGCTGATGGTGCATGATACAGCATGGACCAGAAAAAAAAAAAAGTGACTTGGAAGGAAAATCCTCAAATTAATAGTATATCTCTAAAAGCTATGAATAGAAAAATAAAAGAGAAAATTCTTTTGGAAGGAAAAGTGTTTGTATTAACAATATAACTTTTGGGTGGGGAAACCATTTTTTTTCCCTTTAAAACTTAGCTTTTGAAACTTTCTACGTAAGCCTATATTACTTTGCTCCTTTGGATGTATTCCAATTTCAGTGAGCTGTGATGCCACGGCCCTCTACAACACCTGGCTATTTTTTTGTTGCAATTTGGCCGGAGTCAAGTTTGAACCCACCACCCTCAGTGTATGGGGCCAGTGCCCTATCCACTGAGCCACAGGTGTCACCCTGTATACCAATTTCAAAAGTTTAAAGTTTGTTTTCCTTGTACTATTTTTTCATTTTTTATGCAAGTTTAAGTTTTTTCTCAATATAAAAATTTTTAAGGAAATGGTATATATAGTTGGTCAAATCACTTATTTGTTCCTTAAAAAATCATTTACATGTGATCATGAATGCAATTTTCTGGTGAAAATTTTAAGGCATTTCTTAAAATACTTTACTAGAGCTATTAACCATCCTTTTAGAGATCTTAATCTAGTGGCAATACATGGTAAACCAGGCTTTTCTGTTAATGAAATGAATAATTTTGAAAATAAAATCACACTTCAGCTATTGCTATAAGTTTAGCAAGTGTTCGAAGAGGAGACTTGTTATTAGGGGCGGTATTGTAATATTTATTTTTTGTTATTAAGAAGATTTTTCTTTATTTTGAAAAGGATTCCTTTCCATTGAAAGTTCGTGGAATCCATTTGATAAATGAACCATCAATTTTCAATGCTGTTTTTTCCATGATTAAACCATTTCTGACTGAAAAAATTAAACAAAGGGTAAGTAAACCTCAAGTCACAATTCCTCTACACCAAACATTCCAACCGTTTTTCACTTAAGCATTACCTTATCATTTTCATCCATACAATTTGTCCAGTATTATAAATATTTGTGTAACAAGCTAACTACTTTTATAAATTTAAATTTATTTTTAATTTTGAAAATGCAAGGATCTTGATTATAAGGCTGAGGGGTAACTGGGCCTTTGATACATTGCTGGTTTAAATGCAAAATGATGTATTTCCTGTAGAGGGCAGTGTGGCAACACTTAACAAGTCACAGCTGTAGCACTTCTGGGAATTTATTCTATAGATATACCTGTATATAAACAAAATTACATATACAGGGGGATTCACTACAGCAAAAGATTGGAAATCAGCAAGTGTTTATCATCAGGGGACTGATTAAATAAACCATGATACTTCTATACAGTGGAATGCAACAAGATTAGCAGGAGTTTTGTATAGAGAAGTAAGCAAAATGCACAATAGTGTTTCCAATGTGCTACTTTTGTATATAGAAAAGGGAAATCAAAATACAATTGCACAAAAATTAAAGTAAATGTTTATACAAAAGATAATATGAAATTATGAGTGGTTACTTTTAGGGAACAAGTGTACATGTTCAGACTGGAGTAGAGAAGAATAGGGTTGGGAGCAGGACATCACTGTGTACCTTGTTTTGGTTTCTAACCATGTGAATGTGTTATTTATGCAAATAAAAATAAATACATTTCTTAGTTAAACAGGGAAGTTTAATTAAACAGTTTTGGAGTAACTGAAAACCATAGTACCTGAAGTATGACTTTATGTCAGGCTTATTAAAGCTGAAAAATTTGGTGTTTTTTTACCTATCCTGTGGAGCCTTATTTCAGGTGAATATCTAATATCTCTTATATCTAATATATTTTTTTCAAGTTTGAAAATAGACTCTGAGATTTCAAAAATGGCAGCCACTCTTCTACATTAAGCGGTAGAAGAGAATTTTTAGAGCATTTATTTAGACAAACATTGGCATCATCTAATGCCTTGAACACAAAAAAATTTTTAAAGGCCTTGACAATTTAAATCTCAAAAATTATTTAAATATAGTGATGTATGAATTATAATAGCATATTTAGAATTTTGGAAACTATATTCTTTCATATTAAGAGAATGTAATATCTTGTACCTACTCAGAAAATTGTGACCCTAGAGCAGCGGTCCTCAAACTTTTTAAACAGGGGCCAGTTCACTGTCCCTCAGACCCTTGGAGGGCCGGACTGTGGGTCTGGGACGAGTTGGCTGCTAAGCAGGACAGGCAGTGGTGGCAAAAACACCCAGTGAGCCAGATAAATGTCCTAGGCGGGCTGCATGTGGCCCGTGGGCCATAGTTTGAGGACACCTGCCCTAGAGCTTCTGTAGAGGTTATATAGTGAATATTATCTGCTTTAGTCATGATGGCCACTTTTTATTCTAGTGCTTTTATATAAGTCAAATTTTTTTGTTCATTTTTTTTCATTCTTCAGTGTAGTTTTTTAATGGCTGGCTAGCCTCTTAAAAATCTAAAAATAAGTATTTCTATTTTGAGTTATATTTTGGACAAAAAAGAAAAAACAAGAATGAACTACACATATTAAACAGAAGAATATGGACAAAAAAAGAAAGAAAAAAAATTGAGAAGGAGATGGAGCATTTCTCAGTGAAAGTTATGACACCAAACAGACTTGCTGAAATAGGGGGAATCAATCTTAATCCAGCCATCATTTCCTTTCCATCATTTCCTTTTCAACTTTTTGGCAACATTCTATAAATTTGCTCATTTTACTCCTTCCTGAGGAATTTCTTCTCGCTTAATTGATATTTTAATTATTTCAGGAAAAAATTTAGGTTCAGGATTGTGAGGTTCCTAAGTGTAGGTCACTCTTTTCATTCATCAATCCTCCTGTCTGGCACATAGTAAGTGTTTATTAAATGAGCTTTGAAGGCATAGATGAACATTTTGCCCTAGAAAATGGAAAAGGGTATTTATTTCTTTTAGCAAAATTTGTTTTGGTTTAAATTTCTACAGTTTTCTAGCATTAAATGATCGATTTTTATAGTTAAAAATTTGAGGTTCTCAACCATGATAATTATCTCTTTAATTCTGTACTAGCCAAGACTATCCATCATCTATGCAACATAAATTATTTCTCATATGCCTAATTGTATGCTCAGATGTATGCTTTTATTTAATAGGAATTGATAACATTTAATATCCACACAATAGACTTAGGATATTAGACAGTTTGGAAAGAATCACCTGCACATCAGGGAATACAATTTATAAAATAATTTTATTTAATGTTTAAAAATCTGTTATTGAAAGAAGAAAAGAAAATCCTTTTAAATATTTAGCTGTTATAAGAATGCAAATCTAAGAAAACAGTAAAATGAGAAATGAAGTGAGCAATGAAGGGGATACTGTCTAAAATGTTTTGGCTATTTCAGATTCATATGCACGGGGACAATTACAAACAAAGCTTACTTCGGCATTTCCCAAACATTCTTCCTGTGGAATATGGTGGTGAAGAATTCTCCATGGACGACATTTGTCAGGAGTGGACAAATTTTATAATGAAGTCTGAAGACTATCTCAGCAGCATTTCTGAGATCATTCAATGAGAAGATGTTATTTCATGTGAATAGCTTTCTAATTAAAAATACATGAATGAGATTCTACCTGGATATGGAAATGAAAGGAAAAAAAAGCAAATCTTTTAAATTAATAAATTCTTGTCTGATCTTTAAAATACAAAAATCTTTGGCTATGAGCAACAGGGGATATTTGGGAAACTTTTTTACTTTCTAAAATTCTTTTTGGCTCACTTTTGCATTTGAGGAGATAACATGAAAGTTATTTCTGAAGTAGCTACTCATGTGCACCTTTGTGTCCAGAACATTTCATTTTAAACAAGGTTTCTGATTACAATGATTTGGTAACAAATTCATAAATAGTAACTAAAAAGCATATTAGCACAAATTAACTGATAACATAAAATCATTAACACTCATTTTGGGTGGGTGTTAGATTATATTATAAGTCAGATTAAAATCTGATTACGGGTTTACAGTTACTTCTGCAGGCCAGCAAGACAGTTCATCGCAGGGAAACCCTATTTTAGCACATTTGCACAATAGAAACCTTTGATTGAAGAATCTATATGGCATACTATTGTATATACATCTATGAAATTATTCTTGTTGATATAGTTGATTAACAAAAATAATTTAGAAGATATGTCAGGCAAGGTTGATGGTATTTTTCAGATTATGCATGGAATAATTTCAGTTTTACTATTATATTAGAATATTCCAACCAAATCCCACAATTTGTATTAACTTTAAAAAATTAGTAGTTAAAATGTGCTGTTTGTTCTACAGTTTATATCGGAGTATTTCATTTATTGAGAAAGATATAATCTCAGTCCTCATACTCAATATAGCTTTCAATTATGACATAATTTTATACTTAGTATTTTATAATTTCTTAGTTTTGTTTTAGACTTGAAAATGAAAGAATGGAAGGTACATAATTTGTTGAACATTGTTGTAACATTCAGTTACTTGGGTTCCAATATAGTAATAGTATCTTTGTGCAAGGATATGTGAAAAGTATTTTTCTTTATAAGAAAATTATTCTAATTAGGAGACTTATGATTCTCTGTACTTATAGATTCTCTGATATCTATAATAAAATTGAGAGCAACTGTGAATGTTCTTTAGAGAATGTGTTTGATTTTGATTTAGCATTGGGAAGCTAATGTAACACTGTAATTTTATTTTTATTTTACAAATTTTAGAGACAGGGTCATACTCTGTTGCCTAAGCAGGGGTGCAGTGGCATGATCACAGCTCACTGTAACCTCAAATTCCTGGCTCAAGCAATCCTTCTGCCTCAGCCTCAGTAGTAGCTGGGACTAGAGGCATGTACCACCATGCCCAGCTAATTAAAAAAAAATTAGGAGGGTGGGGAATAGCACCTATAGCTCAGTGGGTAGGGCACCAGCCCCATATACTGAGGGTAGTGGGTTCAAACCCAGCCCCAGCCAAACTGCAACAACAAAAGAAATAACCGGGCATTGTGGCAGGTGCCTATGCTCCCAGCTACTTGGGAGGCTGAGGCAAGAGAATCACCTAAGCCCAGGAATTGGAGGTTGCTGTGAGCTGTGACATCACAGCACTCTACCAAGGGCAATAAAGTGAGACTCTGTCTCTAACAAAAAAAAAAAAAATTATTTTTGTAGAGAGATGAGGTCTCAGTATGTTGCCTAGAGCCCAGACTTCAAGTGATATTTCTGCTAAAGTGCTGAGATTACAGGCATGAGCCACTCCCAACTGACAACATTAAAATTTTTATAACAAAATTAGATCCTGCTGTTTTCTAAAAACCATTTTAAGTTTTTTTTGTTGTTGTTGTTGTTGTTTTGAGACAGAGCCTCAAGCTGTCACCCTGGGTACAGTGCTGTGGCATCACAGCTCACAGCAACCTCCAACTCCTGGACTCAAGTGATTCTCCTGCCTCTGCCTCCCAAGTAGCTGAGTCTACAGGCACCTGCCACAATGCCTGGCTATTTTTTGGTTGCAGCCATCATTGTTGTTTTGTGGGCCCAGGGCTGGATTCGAACCAGCCAGCTCAGGTGTTTGTGGCTGGCGCCTTAGCCACTTGAGCATAGGCGCCAAGCCAAAGGTCTTTTTTTTTTTTTTAAATAAAATCTCATAATTTAAATTGTATAATTAAAAATAATAGCAAAACCAAAAATCATTTAAAAAGAATAAACAGTAATATGTGTAATAACATAAAACATCTGGCTTATCCAACTTTTGTTTCTGGAAGGAAATTTATTATCCTAAGTTTTACTTCATTTATATTTGACTATTTGAACACTTTATTATGACCTTTCTTTTGAATGAATGATTAGTTTAGCACCTGAATAAAGAATAACATTCTAAAATGTTGTTTAAATGTGATTGGTTAGTAATGGGATTAATAGTAAACAGAATTAAAATAAGTCAGTTATATATGATGGAACTTCGAATGTTTATAAATGGAAGAAATTCGCTGATAAATGTTAAAGGAACAATGAGAAATGAGCAGGCATTTTTACAAGGTGTCAAGATAACTGTCCAATTGTATTATTTGACTGATTGTATCGAAAGTGCCTTTTAAAATGTTATCTCTATCATGTGCTCATTGTGTTACTGAATTGCATAGTAGTTTAATACTGTTCAAAAGAAAATAAACATCTTTCAAATAAACTATAGTATACAGAGTTTTTTTCATTTTTAAACATGAATATTAGGCATTCTTTTTCAAAAACTGATTTTCCTTTCAGAAAAGATTAAAGGAAAAGGTCATATCTAGTTGTCTCTTATACATGTCAGTTTTTTCTCTATAAGTTTTAATTGTGGGCTGGTTTTCCCTGCTCCTTAGTTCAACACTATCCCTAGTGTCTTTCGCTGTACCTAGAGGGGACTGCAAAGTAATTTCATAAAGCTAAGCCACGCATACTTAAGAAGTTAAAACTTCTAAGTGAAAAAAGCCATAGTGTACCACTTAATCAGACAATTTTCTTTATTTCAAATTAATATGAGGGTACATATGTTTAGGTTACATCATTTTTAATTCTACGGTAAAGTTTAAGTTGTAGTTGAGCCCTTCACTCAGGGGGCATGCTGAACACCCTTGCATTGTGCACATTAGGTGAGATCCCACCAATTGCCTTCCTTCCTGCCCCTACCCGTCTCCTCTTTTCCCTTCCCCTCCCCTCCATAGACAACTACATGTGTGGGCATGTAGTTGTCACGTATTGGTTTCATATTGGAATTGAGATATTAGCATTAAGTACAACGAATATATATTTTTTTCCCTTTTCTTGAGATACTTTACTAAGAAGAATGTTTCAACTCTACCTAGGTAAACATAAAAGATCTAAAGTCTCCTTTTTTTCTTAGGGCTGAATAGTACTCCATGATATACATATGTTTGTTAATCCATTCATGGGTTGATAGGCATTTGGGCTGCTTCCATGCCTTGGCAATTGTGAATTGAGCTGCAATAAACATTCTGGTGCAAATGTCCTTGTGCTAAAATCATTTTTGTTCTTCTGGGTAGATACCTAGTAATGGGATTGCAGGATCAAATGGAAGGTTGATTTTTTTTTAATAGGCTTTATTTTTCAGAGCAGTTTGATGTTCACAGGAACATGGAACACAAGATACAAGATAGATAATTTAATTTGAAACTATCTGCTATTAGTCTAGATCAAGATTTTATTTGTAAAACTAGATTTTTCTTACAGAAAATTTCACTGATTCCCCATTGTAAATATTATCCTTGTCAATCACCTAAATTAAAACTGTAGATGAGAGAACAAATCACACATACAAACAAACAAAATCCAGCCAATTAGTAAGATGGTATTGTCTGGAATACTCCTAACCAGCCTTGTATGTTGAATTTTGCCATACCTAGATGCTGTGGAGAAATTATGAGTTATAAAGATGGAACTAGAAATGACAGCAATAAAATTAGGAGTGGCAGCAGCACTTCCCACTCATATTTTGGTTATCAAGGACATATACCATCCCTTGCACTCCCACTCCCAGCCCTTGATTTTCTGCATTCGACTTCTCTACCTAAATCAACCATACTAAGAAGTTAAAGGTCTATTTTTGATAACACTGTACAATGAATTAAGTATTATAGTCAACTGAAAAATCAGCCAGATGGTATGTAGGATGAGAAAATATATATCCAAAACAGCTAGATAAAGTGCAGCCTACTGTAAAGGTCATTAGAGTGATTCCAGTAAAGTACTTTGGATGTTTACCAGAAGGAAAGATAATATTCACCTGGGTACTAAAGACATCTTCTTAAAGGAAGTAGTATTTGAAGCAAAGCCTTTAAGGAAAATTGTTGGTTTGACTTGATGCAAAATAATAACACCTACTCAGTCTATTTTGTATTGAATTGAGGAGCCCCGGGGAGGTCAAGACCCCAAGCCCTCCACAGGGAGAGAAGAAGGTGCAACCCCTTCCATGGATCCTCACAGTTCTTTATTCAAGTCAGGAGTAAGAAAATACAGCACAGCAGCAAGCTTTAAAGAGAGAGTCAAGATTACAAAACAAAGAGTTTTCTTTTTTTTTTTTTTTTTTTAGACAGAGCCTCAAGCTGTCCCCTTGGGTAGAGTGCTGTGGCATCACAGCTCACAGCAACCTCCAACTCCTGGGCTCAAGCGAGTCTCCTGCTTCCACCTCCCAAGTAGCTGGGACCACAGGTGCCCGCCACAATGCCCGGCCATTTTTTGGTTGCAGCCATCATTATTGTTTGGCAGGCCTTTCTTTCACAGCATGAATTAACTCTTTAACACATTCTGTTTACTGCACTTCTGTCTTGTTTTTTTCTTATCTGTCTGCCAAATATGACTGAGGGCTGAGACAGTGTGCTTTGTCTAATAAGTATGGTTTTTAGTATGCAGGGCCACCAGTGCTGCTTGGCTTTTTCTTAGATTAGTCTGTGCCTTGTGCCTAGCACTTTTAACTCCATGCTCTATCCCACAGAGAATTAACTTTTACAGATGGCAATAAGAACTGAGAAGAGAAAGGATATTGCAAGAAAAGAAAGTATGAGCAAGGACTTAGAGATGACAGGCATGTCTAAGAAAAATAGCCCTTTTTTTTGTTATATAAGTTGTAATATCTCCTTTTCTTTTTTCTTTTCTTTTTTTTTTTTTTTTTTTTTTTGCAGTTTGTGGCCGGGGCTGGGTTTGAACCTGCCACCTCTGGCATATGGGGCCAGTGCTTTACTCGTTTGAGCCACAGGTACCTACCTTGTAATGTCTCCTTTTTTGTTCCTGATTTTATCTGTATTTTCTCTTTTTTCTGAGTTACTCTAGCTCAGTGTTTTTTAACCTTTCTTAATCTCACAACACATGAACCTATAAACTTTCATGATACATTTAAACTATGTTGATCAAAAAAAGAAGAGCAAAAGGTGGTGCCTGTGGCTCAAAGGAGTAGGGTGCCAGCCCCCATATATGGAGGTGGCAGGTTCAAACCCAGCCCCAGCCAAAAATAAATAAAGAAAGAAAGAAGAATGAAAAAAAAAATACTTACTGTGCTTTGAACTTCTTTCAAAAATAATTTAATTAATGATCTTTAAAATTTTTCATGGCACACCAGGATTATTACAGCACACTGGGCAAATATCAGAGCTCTAGATAATGGTTTGTTAATTTTGTTTAGCTTTTCCAAAAACCAACTGTTAACCCCCAGATTCAATTCAAGCACCACTCTGAGAGTCCGAACATCGCTGCAAAGGCACGAGGAATTTTATTCATTCAAGCTCAGACCCTGGGCTACCCCTTTGAGAAAAAGTGGGAACAGCCCTTACACACTATCCAGAAGGTCCCTTTATACCTCACCCTCTTCCCTCCCATTAGACCATCCCACCCCATCCCCTTATTGGTAGGTAAACCATGTCTGTCCTAAACTGACGGGTACAGGGTGGTCGTGTTTAGGGTTGATTGGCTCAGGGACCAGTCTTCTTTGTCTCAGGTGAGTGAATAAGAAGGAAGGGATAAAGGTTGCAAGTGGGGCGAGTGCAGAGTAGAGTGGCGAGTGCAAAAAGGGGAGGGGGGTCAGGATGTGGACTGAGTGCACAAGGGGGCTAGTGGGACAAAGGGGAGGGGGTCAGGATGTGGGCTGTAACACCTAGGTATGATAAGGCCCTTGGTATGTGAGGCCTGTTGTTCTGAATAAACAACAAAAGGAGGTAGTTTGACTTGTGACTTGAGTTAATTAGTTTGGCTCTCACACAACTTGTTTTTTCAATCTTTCATATTGTTTTGTTTACTCTACTTCATTTTCTTCTCCTCTGATTTTTTTTTTTTTTTTTTGAGACAGAGCCTTAAGCTATCCCCCTGGATAGAGTGACGTGGCATCACAGCTCATAGCAACCTGCAACTCCTGGGCTCAAGCGAGTCTCCTGTCTCCGCCTCCCAAGTAGCTGGGACCACAGGCGCCTGCCACAACGCCTGGCTATTTTTTGGTTGCAGCCATCATTGTTGTTTGGCAGGCCCGGGCTGGGGATTCGAACCCGCCACCTTAGGTGTATGTGGCTGGCGCCTTAGATGATTGAGCCACAGGCACCGAGCCTTCTCTTCTGATCTTTAATATTTCTTTCTTTCTACTAATTTTGGTTTTGCTTTATTCTTTCTTTTCTATTTAGTTGAGGTGCATCATTAGGTGTCCCATTAGAAGAGCTAAAGGGACAGATAGGCTCTAATACAATATAAGAGAGGACTTCAACACCCTACTCTTACTTAGCGCTGGACAGACCATGTATGCAGAAAGAAAAACAATAAAGAAACATTGCATTAAAAACTATACAATAGACCAAACAGACCTAAAAAGACATTTACAGAACATTTCATCCAACAGCTGCAGAATATATATTCTTATTAGAGAATGGAACATTCTCCAGGATAGATGATATGTTAGGATATAAAGCAAATCTCAACAAATTTTAACAACTGAAATATCAAGTATCTTTTCTGACCTCAATGGAACAAAGCTAGAACAACAACAACTTTGGAAACTGTACAAATACATGGAAATTAAACAACATGCTCCTGAACAACCAATGGGCCAATGAAGAAATTATAAAGGAAATCTAAAAATTTCTTGAAACAAATAAAAATAGAAAAACAACTTACCAAAATATATGGAATACAGAAAAAGCAATACAAAAAAAGTTTATAACCAATAAACACCTCATCAAAAAGCCCTATATTTTCGGAGAAAGTGGATGGGTACAGGAGAGTGGTCATTTGCCTAGAAAGATCCATGTGAATCAAATTATGGAAGGACTATAAGCTGAAGGGCTCTAAAATACAGGGGGTGCCAAAAAATGTATACATTATCTATGTATTACTTTTGTGATATTATCTATGTATTATTTTTCCTTGACTGTAATCAGAAGTGTCTGAACACTAATGACAACCCATCTGAGTATCTCTTACAATTGCATAAGTCAAATGTGACGTGTATCTATCTTTTGTTATCACTACATATTGAGTATTACAATTGTAATAAAGTTTTTTCCTTTCTTAAAGTGTGTATTTTTTTGGCATCCTCTCTATATGAATTGCCAGGCACTATATTAAATTGATTACATGTACATTATTATTAGATTGCATCATTTAATCTTTCGCAAAAAAAGAGGTAAGTGGCACTAGGCCCTTTTGTATAATCTATACTCAGAATCACAGAGCTGGTAAGACAGAATCAGACTAAACGTGGCTTGCCTAACTGTAACACCCACACACTTAATGACATCACAATGGTCCTATTAGATCTGATTCTGAGATCAATGGCCAACAGATTCTATCAGTACTACCTGAAAATGTCAGTTTATCTCTGAGAATTATCATCCCTCATATAATCTGCTGCAGTAGCCTCTTTCTGGACTATTAAGTTTTCCACTTGTTCCTCCCTTTACCCATACCTTCTATGCTACCAGATTTATCTTTCTGTAAGATTTAATTATCTGATCTTCAGAAGATAGCACTGCATGCAGGTGACTGGTAATTGGCAGCCAAGGCCTTTCACACCCAGGCCCAACCTATTTTTTCATCCTCCTGCTACAGGATTCCTGACACTGCATGTACTTCAGGCATACTGTCCTTCTCACCACTGTGAATATATCACCCCTTCCATACAAGACATATCAGAACTGATAGCAAGGGGTGGCGGGGTGAGGTGTATTTTATACTCTGAACCTTTGCTCATGTCATGTCTTCTACTCAATACCTTTACTCTGCTTATTTTCAAAGTCTCGCCCACTTGTTCCCTCTGTGGAGCCTTCTCTAACCCTCTCCAGTAAGAAGTTTTGCTCACTTTTCTTACCGTTTGAATTTATAGCTGCTTACCTGCCTGTCTCTCTAATAGAAAGTGCTCTTAAACACAGATAGATACTCTTTTTCATCTCATTTCATACATTTTTCACCAGTGGCTCTCAACCTTCCTAATGCTGCAGACCTTTAATAGAGTTCCTGTGGGTCGTGACCCACAGGTTGAGAACTGCTGCTATAAACAGAGGTACTGTAATCCAGGCTTTGTTATTCCATTTCCAGAGTACAAGCAGAGTAGATTTAGCTTAATCCTTAAAAGTTCTAGGATTTTTGGAATTGTAAATGAGCATTGGCATCAACTTAAAGTCATCAGCTGCATTAGCCCTTAGCAAGAAATTTGGCCTGTCCTGTGAAGCTTCAAAGCTAGACACTGAGTTCTGTCTAGCTGGGAAAGTCTTAGATGGCATTGCCCTACAAAGGAAGCCTGCTTTGTCTCCATTGAAAATTTGTGGTGTAGCTGCCTTCATCAAGGATCTTAGCTAGATCTTCTGGATAATTTGTGATGGTTATATACCAGCACTTGTCACTTCACCTTGTCGCATCGCATCCCCCATTTGGGGGATGGTATATTTCCTTAAACTTCATGAACCACCCTCCGCTAGCTTCTAATTTTTCTTCTGCAGCTTCCTCTCCTCTCTCAGCTTTCCCAGAATTGACAAGAATTAGCTCCTTTTTCTGGATTAGGCTTTGGCTTAAGAGATTGTTGTGTCTGGTTTAATTTTCTATCCAGAACACTAAAACTTTCTCCATATTAGCAAGAAGGTTGCTTCGCTTTCTTATATTTGTGTGTTCACTGGAGCAGCACTTTCAATTTCCTTAAAGAATTTTTCCTTTGCATTCAGAACTGGCTAATTGTCATAGCAGCTCACTTTTGGCCTGTCTCAACCTTCAATATGCCTTCCTCTCCAAACTTAATCATTTCTAGTGTTTGACTTAGAGTGAGAGACATGTGACTCTTACATTCACTTGAACACTTAGAAGTCACTATAGCTTAGACTCATTTCTATCTTGTGTCTCGGAGAATAGGGAAGCCTGATGTGAGGTTGAGAGGTGGTGGAATGACAGCTTAGCAGAACAGTTCAGAACACATAGATTTATCAATTAAGTTTGCCATCTTATATGAATGCAGTCTGTGGTGCCCCTTAACGACATTAGGAACGTCAAAGATCAATGATCACAAATCACCGTAACAGATATAATAATCATAAAATAGGCTGCCTGCAATGGCTTATGCTTGTAATCCTAGCACTCCGGGAGGCCAAGGCAGGAGTACTGCATGAGGTCAGGAGTTCAAAACCAGCTTGAGCAAGAGCAAGACCCAGGTGTCCTCAACCTATGGCCCACGGACCACATGTGGCCGGCTGAGGACATTTATCTGGCCTGCCGGGTGTTTTTGCTGCCACTGCCTGTCCTGCTTAGCAGCCGACACATCCTGGGGCCAGCAGTCCAGCCCTCCAACGGTCTGAGGGACAGTGAACTGGCCCCCTGTTTAAAAAGTTTGAGGACCCCTGCCCCAGTCTACAAAAAATAGAAAACTAAGCTGGGTGTGATAGTGCTTACCTGTGCTCCCAGCTACCCAGGAGGTTGAAGCAGAAGGATCATTTGAGCCCAGGAGTTTAAAGTTGCAGTCAGCTGTGATGACACCACAGCACTCTACCCAGGATGACAAGACTATCTCAAATAATAATAATAAATACCTTGAATTATCGCAAGAATTACCAAAATATTACACAAAGACACTAAATGAACACACTGTTGGAAAAATGGTACCAATAGATATATGTTAAACATAGAGCTGCCGTAAACACCCACACAGAACATGCCCACCCCCACCCTTCTAACCCCATAAAACCCCGATCCACCTTCACCTCACATGCTGACCTTCTTGAGCTCAGCTCACCTGCACCTGGGTGGAAATAAAGGCCCATGTTGCCCACACAGAACGGGGAATCCATTTCCTTTTGTTCACGTTTCAGAGTAATCTTTTATTTTCGGTCTTTGACTTCTCATTTTGGTTCTGTGACTGGGATCAGGGACAAGCCCCCTTGGAGAGCTGAAAACCACCCTGTTGGATCCAACTAGATAGACTCTTGTTCCAACAAGAGGAAGGGGAAAAGGGGAACCCCTCTAACCCCTGCCTAAAATGCATCCCTTTATAGGTGAGGTGAGAATTTGTTTAGAACCCCTTTCTGAACCTTTTTAACTTCTCTTTCCACTTACCCACTCCGACTGCTCTTTCCCTCTCCCTCCATCTCTAGGGCTCTTAAGCAGTTGTAATATAGACCCTCTCTCAGCTTTTTTTTTTTTTTAAATTCTAGTGTTCTGTGCCTAACCCCAGTGAGTCAGGCTTGCCAATCCAATGCCTCATGTTTCCCAACACCCTCCTGTGGGCCTAGGCCACTCTCTGGCTGGTTCACCCCAGCCTTGCTTTTTCCAGCTGGTTTTACATGTGGAGGGAGGCCTTGTACCACCCTGATCCCAGCCCTGGCCACCTACAGACTCAGACCAGCAAGTCAGACTCGCCCATCCGGCACCTTATGTTTGGGGATGTCCTCCCGTGGGCTTGCACCACTTTTCACACCACCTCTTTCCTCCTCATAGGCTCTCTTTACATTCTTGCTTTAACCTCATTTACTTTTTTACCTCACTTCCGATATGGGAACTACTCAGTCATGAATTCCTCCTTCTTCACCTTTAAGCTGCCTTGTAACTCACCTCAAGCCTTTGTGGCTCTATCTTGACCCTAAACCTAAATGCCTCATCTTTTTCTAGCCTATGTACAGACTAGACAATGGCTCTCACTGGCCTGAAAATGGCACATTTGATTTCTCAATCCTCACTGATCTCAGTAACTACTGTCGGAAATTGGGGAAATGGTCAGAGAGTCCCTACATCTAGGCCTTCCCCCTCCTCCCTCAACTTCATTCTTACCTGCAAAATTCCTACTGGCAGAATACCACCCTATCTCCCTCTCTCTCCACTGCTCCCTACCTGCACTCTGCTGCAGGTGGTGGAGAGAAAAAAATGGCAGAACTCCAAAAATTGCTCCAGGGTTCTTAGAGCCCCCAGTGAGATGTGCTTGATCTGGCCTTCCAGGTGCAGCAGCACCTTTTAGAGCTCCATTTATTGGCTTCTGCCATTAGACAAAACCCAGCTACTTCTTGAAACTCTGTAGGGCACTCCAAAAGAACAAAATCTCCCCGGCACCATTTTTTAAGTGAAGCAAACCAGGCCTTTGGGCAAGGCAGTGCCCAAATCCAAACCCTCCCTCAAACCATGTCCAACCTGTGAAGGTCCTCACTGGAAGTTTGACTGCCCAGATCTTTCTGAAGATCTGGTTTCACAGTCACTCCCAGGACCTAGCAAATTTCCCGACCTTTTAAGCCTACCTGTGAAAGACTGACAATCCCCAGAAAATCAGGATGCTGTTCTGGAAAACTGAACTCTAGGTATTTTTACTAGTGGAAGGTAAGTCAATTCCTTTTCTAATAAAAATGGGAACAATTTTTTCCATGCTGCCTTCTTATAAAGGTCCTCTAAAATAAACAGATCTCAGTGGTGAAAATGAACGGCACCCTAATTTATGGCACGCTCAGACTACTCTACCCTTGTAGTCCTTGTGGTGCTGGAATCACAGCCTCCTTGGTTATTTCCTATTTTAAGGCTACTAATTATGATTTTTCTTATTGTCAGTTCTGGATCCGTAATCCTCCATCTCATCTCTCGATTTATTGGCCAGGCAGTCACCAGGAAAACAACCACTCATATCCTCCCGCTGTGTGGATATCAGCCCAGTTCAAACTGAAAGCCCAAGAACATTCCTATAAACACCGCTCCCTTCCCTCTCCTATTTTCCTTTTTTCCTTATAGGCAGTCCACATCACCCCTCATTTTGCAGGAAGCAGTCAAAGAGATACCATGCCCATCATCCCGCCTCCTTATAGTAGACTAAAAAGACAGGGATGATAGAATCAAATGGAGGGACCTGCCCAAATAGAATTGACCTGCCCAAATAAAACCCCATCCTTACAGCCCCTTAATACTCCTATCCACCTTAACCCATGTGCCAACTTCCTTCTCAAGCTCAGCTCACCCACACCCAAATGGAAATAAAGGCCAAGTTGCCCACACAGAACCTGGACACTTTTTCCTTTTGTTCACGTATTGAAATAATAGTTTATTTTCAGTCTTTGGCCTGTCACTTTCTCTTTTGTCTAGGTGTCCTTTCTCTCATTAGTTTTCTCTCTCTTTCTCTCTCTCACTGTCTCTCTTTCCCATTACTTCATCCCTCAGGATTTTCCTTTGGGGTTTCCTATGTCCAACCAATGCCTACCTTAGCAAAGCAAAAGATATCTTCCAAGGTTCACACTCCTTTAAAAGTACAAAAATAAGGTGGAGATGATTGATGATAATTAATTCTTCACCTTATTTTTTCCTCAGTTTTAATACTAGACATTTTTTTTAATTTGGGAAGTTTTAGCTCATCTAAAGCCTATTTTTTGTCCCTTTTGATTTGTATTGAGAATTTTCTAATTTCAAATTCAAATTTTCATTATTTTTCCTTTCTCAATCACTTTAAAAAATTTTCGTTCCCTTGAGAAATATCAGTAAGATGGTGGATTAAGAATTCTGTGGCTTCACTGCCATCAAAAGAAATCCCTAACAACTATCCATAGGTAAGAATACCACTGTGAATATCCTAGAACTTAGGGATGAGGCTAAGATACTCTTCTGGACTGCAGAACTGAGAAAAGTTGCAATCAAAAGGTAAAAAGAATGCTTTTCTTTTATCATGCTGGCCTTTCCTCAAGCCAGTGTTGTGCCCGAAATTTCCCCCAAGTGGCCCCAACTGACAAATCTGAGACACACTCTGATGTAAAAAGCAAGAGGTGAGATTTATTCAGACCCGGGTCTGGACTCTCCTGGCCTGCAAGCCGAGGTCAAGTCCCGAACCCG
>CAUYQV010198312.1:0-13766 GCA_963574575.1 Galagoides demidoff | reverse complement strand
AAAAAAAAAAAAAAAAAAAAAAGGTTGAAAAACACTGCTCCACATCTCCCCTTGCACTCCCCCTCTCTCAAGTGAAACCTACCTCTCCTTGCCACGTCCCGACCCAGCCCAGAGTATTCTTTACATGAACCACTTCATTCTAGTCTCGAAAATTTTATGAGACAAGTGTCACTTATCCCATTATACAGATGATGCACCTGAGGCTCTGGGAGTTCAACAGCTTGTCCAAACTCACTCTACTAAGCAGGTAGAGAAGCCTGAATATGAGTACAGGTGGTAGGTGAACCAGGGGACTCTCTCTCCCTGCCCCTGCCACCCTTGACCACCACGCTGTGCCGTTCTGAAGGCACAAGTGCCCAGCTGCAAAACTCCACCCGGTTGCCTACAGGAAGGGAAGGGACAGTGCCACGTCTGAATAAGGGCTATTTTGTGCCAGTATTATTTTCCCAATTATATTACAAACGCAAGCTTCAAAAAGATGCAAGCTACTAAACCTTATCTTTCCTTCATGTCCCAACCAGATGAAGTAACACCCCACTACGCTCCCACTTCTGATCAGAACATGACCCCATTATGTTGTGGGGCTCCCCACATAATTTCTGCTTCCTTATTTCAAAGCCTTTGCTTCTTGTTTTCAAAGGTCACTCGGCAGGGAATGCAGTGGCTCAGAAGGGATTTCCAAGGGACAGAGAGAAGAAGGGATGACTCAAACTTGGACTCGGCCTCCACAGTAATCAGAGGCCGCTGCATTTGTTACCTACGTGTCCTTTGAGATCGCCACAGTTCTGCTCTTGTCCAGACCTGTGAGGACATTTACAATCTCAGTGACAAAAGCACAATCCTGGTATGCCTACATGACAATTCCTGAGTTCTCAGCAATAATGGAGGGTGAGCACTCAGAACTTCCAGTCTTCCCATCCCTCTCCCCACCTCTGTTAACACATTAACCGCCATATGAATTATATTTAACTTCTACTAGTTTGAGCCTGGGGCCTCATAAAGCATATATAACTCATACATCTCCTGACCTACTAAAATACCATGACCCCAAGAAAAAATATTTTTTTCCTAGTGTGGCAGTCAATGTGTTAAACCAAACAGTGTGGGGATTTTGTTTAACATTTTCATGCTGGGGAAATGAAGGAAATGCACTGAACAAACAAGGACGTTCTGGAGCAGGTACACCTGGAAGCATTCTGATGATGTTTCAGTGACTTAACACCTTGTTGTATTTCCACAAAGACATGCATCAAAATCAGGAAATTTAAATCAATACATCACCATGATGCAACCTTTGGACGCCATTCAGGTTTTTCTGGTTAGTCCCCAGGTTTTTTTTAGCACTAAAACGAAGAACTTGGTATCATCCTGACTCTGGGACAAAGGCCTACGGCTAAAGCCAGTCATCTGGTATAGGAGAAGAGTTCATGGTTCATGGTTCTTCTGCAGTCCCCTCTGGGTCTTGTACCTGTGACCAAGAGGGTCACACGGCTCCCTCAGGCTTAATGTTCTCATTTGCAATTAGTAACACGACCAAGGCTGGCCCAGGGTGATGTTATTTTTATATGAACCACTAGTGTGTTCATAAATTTATGTACTATGTACCTAAAAGCATCTTATTTGACTCTTTGACTGGCCTCTACTTTTGATCTGAGTGGAATCGGCATGCTTAGCGTGAATTTTAGGCTCAAGAACCCACCCACCCCCATCTACCAATCTGAAGCCCTAGAATTCTTCGTAGACCGAATTCTGGAGTCTCAGCTACTTTTTTTTTCTTTTTAATTTTCAGTCAGTCAATTCAAATGCTATGGGATCCTTACTATTGATATAAAAAAATGCATGTAAGTATGATCTACTTGGTAAATTGCAAAATGCTGTATAAACTGCAAGCTATTGCTCTTATTCTATTTATTTATGCAGGTTAACCCTGCAGGCATTTAGCTGCCCTGGGCAGAGCTGTCTTCTCCTGTTCCAGTCTATGGTCCTGACGCTTCGCTCCCTGCCCGCTACTTCTTGTACCCAGCACATTGAAGTAAAAGGAGAAAGTTCTGGGCCAGTCTGATCTTCAGATCAATGACCAAGTATGGCTAAAGTTCAAGTAGCAAATCTTTTTTGGTGAAACACAGGTGTGGTTTAAAATTCGAGAAACGTAAATGTCATCCACAGCCCCAATAGCCTTAAGTGGACATAGGAAAGAAAGTGGCTTGCTCCCCGCAGGTGGAGCCTTCCATGGGCACCTTCCCTAGGGAGGAGCTTGCCAGCCATGCTTCCTGTCACAGAACACTTTATGTGCATTAAGTGGTGTCCTCAACGCCTAAAAAACATTGTTTAAATCTAGGCAGATATTTACTTTTGACTAATGAATTTGAGAAATTCATTTATTAGTCCCTTTACAATTCTAAAATAACTGAAGAATGCAATTTAAGCTGCTCTCTTCTCTCTAACAAAGGCATGCTTACTTTTCTTTGTGCTGTACTTCCATCACTCAAGCCTGCCTGTAGTAGTATCCCCACAATAGCCTGGATCTTTCTTGGCCAACTATCCCAAGTCCCTTCTTTAGAGTTCCATGATCCCTTGTCCCACCCATGGCTCTTCTACATGGAAACTTGGCAAAAGCAGACAGAAAATCCACCATCTAGTATGCCCAAGTTGAGGGAGCAGGCAATAGTTAATCCCGGCATGAAAGGTAAGCACCCTGCTAAATGTCATATCATCCCCAAAGACACAAGCCAGTGGGAAACCAGTCAATACTCCCCCCACCCCCGATTCCCTGCTCTTTCAACTCTGTCCACCCCTTTCTGCTCACTTTGCTCCCCACTCCCTGTCTGGACTAGTGTGTACTCTTCCTGGCCCTCCACCAAACCAGCTTCTTCCCAGCACTGCAGGGGACCACAGCATGCCCCTGCTCAAATCACCACGGTTTGCAATCACCTGGCCAAGGCGCTCAGCTCCTGGGCATGGCTGACAGTGGCCTCCACATTTGGTCCCTACCTGTCACTCAGCCTCACCATCTACTTCCCCTGTGAACTTCATTCTGGCAACACTTCCCTGGTTTTGAGACATCACAGCCACACAGTTTCCGAGCCTGTGCAGGACAAACAAACTCCACAAGGACAGGGATCTGTCCACAGTGACCTCTAGGACAGATGATGGCTGACACTCGGGCAGGCTCCATAAATATGGGTTTCATGAATGATGACATCTTCCTCGCCTGCGGGTCTCCCAGCCATCCTACAGGCTTCTGGGTCTAAGGTCCCCTGTGGATGTGGGTGCCCTCTGTCCTCTGCTCCTGCTGGACCCCATCATAACAATCATCCTCTTGTGTACTTAGAAAAGCAGGAAATCTGATGGTCTGTTTGTTCTTTCCTCCAGCTCAAAAAAAGCATCTTTAAAAGCAGGGTATAAGCTTTTACATTTCTTTATCAGACACAGTAAAAATTTTGGCTTTTTGTTGTGGTGTTTGTTTTGAACTGATTTTTTTTTTTAATAAATTTCCTTTTTCTTTTTTGAGACAGAGTCTTATTCTGTGCCTAGAGTAGAGTGCTATGGCATCACAGCTCACAGCAACCTCAAACTCTTGGGCTTTAGCAATCCTCTTGCCTCAGCCTCCCGAGTAGCTGGGACTACAGGTATGGCCCTGCTAGTTTTTCCTATTTTTGGTAGAAATGGGTTCTCACTCTTGCTCAGGCTGCCCTGGAACTGGTGAGCTCAACCAATGCACTTGCCTTGGTCTCCCAGAGTGCTAGCATTACATGTGAGCCACTGCACCTAGCCTGAAATAAACTTCTTAAAAACTGAAGTATAACCCCTACAAAAGCAAGGGGATAGCTCAGTGTATTCTGGCAAAGTTGGCGAGCCTAGAAAGCTGCCTGCCACGTCCCCAGACAGAACATCACCAACGGCTTAAGCACTCATACCTTCCTTCCCACGGGTTCCACCTCCCCCCACACTCCAATCCTCATACTTTGACTCTAACAGCAAGGATTATTTTTAACTATTTTTGAACTGTATAACAGAGTCATATTCTTTTGTGTTTCTGATTCATCCAATTTCAAAGTGGATCCTAGCACAGAAATGCCTCTAAGAACACTGTAGGTTTCACCTATCAGGGCCACCCCTTCCCCACGGAAAACCATCGGCTTAAGTCAGTGCAAAGGCTGTTTTGCAGGCTGTAATATGAGGGAGCCCCTCTCAGCAGCCTCGGTTCGCTCAGGTCTGGCCTGGAACCACAGTGGCAAGAGTGTGGGTGCTCATCACTAACAGGCTTCTAACTGGCCTTAGCTATGGTCACACGGGGACAAATGCCGGAGGCACAAGCTCTGGGGCAGGTCGTGTCTGGAGATACCCAGGGGGGTGGTGGGCAACCAGCAGGTGTGCCCCTGAGCAAGCCCTCCCGAAGAGACAATCAGGTTATAAACAGTACTGGAACTTTGGGGACCTAAGTTAACTATGGAAAAGAGAATTAACCTTTGGGGCTTTGGAAGGCTCCAGCTGGTATCAAAAAGTGGTAACAAAAACCTGTTCTTCAGCAGCTTGAAGGAAAATCTTTGAAAAATACCTCCCTGAGAGCAGCTTCCCAGTCTCAAAAGGTGTAACGTAGTGCTTTTACAACAACTAACGGCAGGATTTTCTAAGGCGGGTTGCGATTTCAAGGCCAGACTATAGCCCACGACCACTCACTGTAGAGCTCAGAGCCGAGCAGTCCGAGCCTTCAAAACAGCAGCTTGATCCTGCCAGCAGAACAGTTCTGACAGCTTGCTCCTTGTTATCTGTGGGAAAGTTCTCTTGAACTATTCATGATCGTTACATTGAATATGAGAGGAGATTGGCATATGTTTTGTGTGTGTGAAAATAAGGGCTTGTACTGCTTTGTTCAGTTACAAATCATTGGAGAAAAAGAAGGAAGGTGAATATTTTCCTTGGAGGGAGGTCTTTTTTGTCAAAGTTACTCCTTTCTTCCACGGTATTCTTACAAATTATGGTACATGACAAAATTTAGCTCACTACCAACTTGAGCACAGCAAATGGACACAGGAAAGCAGAAGACACTACACAGCTGTGGTTATCTGCAACTGGAGATGTAAACACACACATACAACACCATCACTTTGCCAGGGCGGTCTGGTACCATTTTATTCCAAACCAGGTATCTGCCACGGAGATCTTACCATGGATTTAGGAATTATCTAGACTCCCACAGTGGTAAAAATCACAAATGTGCATGATACTGTAAGTTGTTACTAGAAGGTCAATGTAAGTGGTCTCCTTTTTGATGCTATTTTCACTAATATGTGGCAGATAATTTCTGCTGGCTGCACAACTGGTCTAAAATTATACCATAACTCTGACGGTATGCTGAGAAAAATAATAAACAGGAAGCCAAGAACACTTTGGCTCCCATCTTTTTAGCAAAAGAAACTAGTGGGTGGCAGGAAGGGCTACAGAAAGTTTTCTCACATGCCTTCTTGAGAACGGTGCCACGTCTACAAGTTTTGTACATGAGACAGATTACGGAGAAAGAAGCTACTGCATGAGGGTGAGTTCCTATCCAGAAACCTTTCTATTTGAGACTTCTAAGACAGGCAATGGGAGACTCATGCTAACAAGGTCCCTCTTTGCCCAACAAAAGCAGGTCCTCAGGTAAGCATGATTAATACACCAAAAAAAAAGACACACTAAAGACGGAGGCACTCCTGCCTGGCAAAGGGGACACTCATCTCCAAAGGCCTTTGGGCTATGAAAAGCAACTGCTATTAATAAATAGGGGTGCTCACAAGGTAATTTTATCTTTATTTTTACATTATATAATGCTTACTACAAACGTTTCCAAGAACCCTGTGCTTGAATTGAGACCAAAGCTTCCAGCAGAGCTGTTGCCTTACAGAAGAGGATCAGATTGCCTTAATGCAGCCCTAGAGGGCACAGTAAGAGCCAAGGGAGGAAGTTAAAGAAATGTAAAAGTCTGATTCTATTTAAGGAAGAGCTTTCTAACAATCTGTGTTCTCCAAAAATGGAATTGGCTGACTGTGGAAGTCGACATGTCCCAGAAGTGTTCCAGCAGAGGGAGGGGCCCATCTGTTAGGGACAGGACGGGGCAGCAGGCCCAGCACCTGGGAGTACGTGAGTTCCCCGAACTGATCACCACTCGACATGGAACTAAACACACCGGGTGGAAGATACAGTTCATAGCTTCAGTGTTTGGCTTTGTCTCTTTCCCTTCTGTAAAGCTGAAGAAGAAAAATGACAAGTTATTCTAGGGAATTTCCAGATAACCCAGAGTGCTTACTTTGCCTTATTCTATTTCCCAATTTCTGGGCATTTCATTCTTTACAAGAATCTTGAGAATACAAAACAAACAAACAAAAAAGACAAGTCAACAAGGTGTAGGTCCTTTGATGAAAGCTGAAATTTGAAAAATAAACAAAATTAAGCTCAGAGCAAAGTATGTATCTATGCAATCTTTTTTTTTTTTTTTTTTAGCCCACAGTTAATTAAGAGTTCTAAACATAAGACACAGTGTTTCTTTCAAGTGACATGCTTATGAGGACAAAAAGATAAAAGGGACAAGAGTTTAGTGAAGAAAAGACCACATGACTAATGAAAAATGGAATTTCTCTATCAGGCCCCAAATCCATGATAGCCAGTGACCTGGTATGATTCATACAAAGTCCTATGTCCCATTTCTCTCTCTAAATCATGGGAATAACTTGACCCATAACACAAAAACACTATCCAATAAATGAAAACTTTAAGTAATTTTGAAGAGAGAGTTTAGACTTCTCAAGATTGCATATAAGATGAACATTTTGTAACACCCACCACATCTGGTATATACCTGCCAGTTTTCCCATGTATTCCTTACCCTCTCCCCTAAAATAATTCTCTAATAAATTCTCTTATTAGAAATTTTTTAAAAACCCTAAGTAAATCGCACCCCAGGCAATAATACTAACTTATCTAACAGCAAACCCTTAAGTGATAATCTGCAGCCTTGGGTGCAAGCATTATGTTCTTCAGGAGGAAATACAATTTATAAAGTGTCAGCTTGGAATATTCATTCTTCAAAAAAGCCCTGATGATTATTTTCTCAGATAATCTGCAGCAGTAACTACTACAAGTAAATCTAGTATGCACAGAGGCAAGGCTGGACACCGCTAGGTTCCCATAATTCAAATTCAAGGGGGTACTTCCCATGTGCTGACATTAGGAACAAAAGGAGCCCTCGGGGGCAGAGCCCAGCCACGATCTGCAATCGGGTAATTTTTGGAGGCCTCCGAGATCACATAGCTGCCCCCTTAGCTAACAGTGTCCATTTCAGAGAGGGGGAAAAATGCTTTTGTTGTTTCCTTCTCCATGCACAAAAATCAAAAGGACAGGATTTTCTAAGACAGAAATGACGTGATGACGTGACATCAGCTGACCCAGGCTGTTTTTGGAGGTGGCCGTGCCACTTCAGCAGCCTGTAAAATTTTTGCATAAGGAGACAGGCACCTATGCAGGGGTCCAAAGCACACAGAATTGTCCCCTGCCATAAGACCTCCCCCCCTCCCAAAAAAATCAGACCCTCTGAAATCTCCAGGAAACGGCAAACATCTCATTGCTCCACTGTGATCTCTTAATTCTCAGAGGTTTTTAAAACACGTAGGAAGACATCAACATTTAAAATGCACTTTTTTTTTTTATTTTTAAAGCAAACAAACTAGAAAGATGAAGCGCCTCTCCCTGCCGTGGGCGGGACACTCACCGAGCGTGTCCTTCAGGTTCTTCACCAGGGAGCCCTTCTTCAGGCTGTTCTTCCGCTCCACGTAGTTGGAGGGCACGTAGCCCGTCCTGTTGGCCGCGTTCCTCACCCGCCACCACGTCTTGGAGTCGTCCAGCAGCCACAGACGCTCGTTCTTCTTGATGTCCAGCTCCTGGTCCTGCTGGGCGGTGTAGTCCCACTTGGCTATCACAATAACTTCTTCTGTCATCTTTCATGGAGTCCTTCTGCCAGCCAAACATTTGGAGAGGCTCATTAGAAAACCACGCGAACACATCACCCCTTGCAGCAACTTGAAAAATTAGGCATTGACAGCATTTATTACGACCCTGCTGCTGGTTTTCTCTCAGTTCTTAAAAGGCTCAACCTTATAATGACCTTCTTTCAACAAGCTTTAGTATTCTGTTTAGAAACAGGAATCGTATAAAACAAATGTCACTGTTCCTTGTGCCCTGGGAATGCTGCCTGCTCTATCAAAAACAAAAACAAGCTTGCAAAAAATTCTAAACAATACTGTCATTAAATGTGTTCATTTGGTGAAGTAATACCGGCTCCTGACTGCTGATAGGTATACATTCATTTTCTCAGAATATGCCAAGTTTTGTGGGCATATTTAATAAATAACAACATACCCAAACTACTCCTATAAATTAAAATTTAAAATTAACATAGTCCTAATGCAAGATGGTATCCTGGACTGGATCATGAAACAGAAAAAGGAAATTTGTGGAGATACTGGTAAAATCCAAGTAAAGGCTAGTTATAATAACATGCCAATGTTAATCTCTTGGTTTGAACAATGCCCCAGTAAGATGTTATTACACTCATGTAAGATGCTAACCTTAGAGAAAATTGGGGAAAGAATATAAAGGAATGTGTTCTACTATTTTCTGTAAATATATAATTATTCTTGAAACTTCTAATCACACAAAAATCTGCACATGGATGTATATGCAGCTTTATTCATAACTGCCGCAACCTGGAAGGTAAATGGATAAACAAACTGTGGTATATCCAGATAATGAAATATTACTCAGCAGTAAACAGAAATGACATATCAAGGCATGAAAAGACATGGAGGAACCTTAAATGCATAAAACCAAGTGAAAGAAGCCAGTCTGAATGTATTGTAAGATTCTGACCAAGAGTCTGTCCTTGACCAAACTTGAGTTAGGCTCCTCTGAATCCTCTTGCCACATAGGCCTTGCATGTTGTACTACAGTAGCTATCTTTGCATTGCCCAATCCTTGCAAGGATCCTGCTGAGTTGGTCTAACCAGAATCCTCCACCCACAGCATCTGTAGTGGGTCCTCATCCTCCACCATCCCTCCACCAAACCTCATCACCTGGTTTTGCGCCTTCAGCAAGAATCCTGTTGGGTAAGTTCAGCCAGGATCCTTCTTACCCCTGATGTTTCCTCTTAGTAATTTTCCACCCACCAACCTCTTCACCCTTCTCCTTAGCTATAAATTCTCCTTTTTCTCTGTTGTATCCAGAGTTGAACCAAATCCCCTTCCTGTCTACTGAAAAACTCCATTGTAGTAGTCCCTCTAAATAAAGTCTGCCTTACTGTTCTTTAACAAGTGTCATGAATAATCTTTCCTTTAATAATATAATGTCAACCATATGACACTGTGGAAAGGAAACTCTGTGGAGACAGTAAGGAGATCAGTGGTTGCCAGGGGAAAGGGGTCAGGAGGTTTGGTTTGGTTGAACAGGCAAATAGAGAAATTTTAGGGCGGTGATATTTAATACCATAATGGTGGATATCTGTCTTTATACATTTGTCAATACCTATAAAATACACAACATCAAAAGTGAACATAATATAAAAATTACAGGCAGTCCCTGAGTTACAAACATCCAACTGATGTACAACTTGCACTTTTGAATGGAGGCTATTACAGGTAATAGGTAAACACACCTGTTCCCACTTAGAGAAATTTTAACTTAAGAACAAACCTACAGAACCCATCATGTTCATAATCCAGGGACTGCTTGTATTCCAAAATAAAATGTTTATTAAAACAATAAAAAATATAGTCTATTGTATATCTAACAAAGTCTATTTTGGAAGTAATATTAAGTTGCAAAAGTATACCTGAATAAAACAAATATAGTTATCAACTATAGATAACAGAAGATGGCTCAGTGTTCTTTTAGCTGAAAAATTCTATATTCAGTCCTTCAACTAATTGGACATTTCCCCAAAACTAGGAAGAAAAAAATAATGAAAAGACCTTTGACTAAAACTCCCTCCCCTCCCTGAAAGAAAATGTTCTCAACACTTTATGGGGATGGCTTCAAAATTACAGTGGGGACCTAGGCACACTGACTCCAGGGAAGCACGAATACTATTTTTAGATACAATATCCAAGAAGACAAGTTTACCCAAAGCTTGTTTCAAAACTGGGACAATGTTGTCACTCACTTTCAGAAAAGTCTCGAGTCCATACCATGGAGAGCTCACTAACCTGACCTCTGACCTTTATGTCAGATTAGACTTTCGAAAGTCATAAAGGCAAGTTTTCTTTTTAAAATAACAATAAGCAGCAAAAGCAATAATAGCAGGGGGGCTTACTGTATATTCCATTTAAATACCATGCTTGTTTTTTAAATTATACAATTTCCACAAGCTTTAATAAGAATAGACCATTACTTAAAAACAATCAAGATACGGCCAATTGGCTCAGTGCATGTAGTCCAGTGGTTAGGGTGCTGGCCACATACACTGAGGCAGGCAGTTTGAACCCAGCCCAGGCCTGCTAAACAATGATAACTGCAATAAAAAAAAAAGCCTGGTGTTGTGACAGGTGCCTGTAGTCTCAGCTACTAGCTACTTGGGAGGCTGAGGCAAGAGAATCGCTTAAGCCCAAGAGCTGGAGGTTGCTGTGAGCTGTGACACCATAGCACTCTACCCAGGGCAACACAGTGAGACTCTGTCTCAAAAAAAAAAAAAAAAAAAAAAAAAGATATGGCCTACCAAAGCTATTTATTTTCTCCTGTTTGACCAGCAGATAAGTAAGGAGCTGGTTAAGCATGACCCACTTCCTTCCATGTAAACGCCATAGAGAAACTTTAAAATACATCCCTGCCCAAACTTTGCCACCAGCCAGTCACATCAGGTTCTTTATGGGTGAGGCCTGGAGATCACTAGTTTTATAAAGCTTGCCAAGGGATTCCAACAGGCCTTAGGAAGGAAGAACCAAGAGGAAATCCGGACACAGAATGCCTGAGTCACTACTGTGACCTCTGTGGATTGCAACAGGACATAAGTGTTCAGTTTGGGAAATACTTTGAGTACATTATGGGCACTTAACGCATGTTGACTAGCTTAATCCTGAGAACACAGACCTTTCAGGGAGGTGCTATCCTAGGAGATCAAGGATCACAGAGACTTGTTTAATGACAGGATTTGAGCCCAGGTCTGTCAACTCCCTAACCTGTGCTGTATGCTCCCTTCTAGGAGTGGGGTGGATGGTGTCTGATGTGAGATCCATATTTTGATAGGCTTATTCCAAGCCAGGACATCTGTGATTCCAAGACAGCTGAAAATTACAAGTTCCTGAATACCTATGAAATGACTGCCTGTTAGCTGGCAGGAGCAATGAGTTTAACCCTATTCCAATCGTTTAGATTACTCCCCATTAACAAAAATTTTTTAAAAAGTTTCTCAAGACCAGCCAATCAAATCCATGGTCTCCTGACTCCAGTGAAGTCCACCAATCAACAGTTGCTTCACTCCAGAAGGTTTCCCCCAATCACCAGCTCCCTCACTCCAGGGCTCCTGAATGCTAGCCAATCAATGACAGCGCAATTGGAGTACCTGCACATCCATAGTTCAAGGTCAACCAATCCCTAAACACATTAGCTTCCGAAACTCTAGGAATACCAGAATCAGCACTTTCTAAACCCTTAGGAATCTCAGTTCTCAGCACGAGAGACTAAGCAGCCCACCTCTCTTCAGTGAGGGAGAAACCTGCTCAGTTTCTTGTTCTGAGCTTGAGTCCTGGCCATGTGCATACAAGCTTCCTCTTGCACGCAGGTGCAGAGCCGCTGTCCTCGGCAACCCCAAGTCAAGTGGGAAAGAAGAGCACCCATCTCTCTTCACATAGACATCCGATCTTCCTTATCTTTGCCAACACAGGTTGAAGCAGCCAGTGGAAGCCCATTCTGGAGGCCATGAACATTTTGGCCACGAGTTGAGGCTGCAACCTCCTCCTTAGGAGGCTGTTTCCTAGGAGCCCAGCAGGATCATGTAGTTACTTTCAGTTAATAATAATTTGCTATGGTGCAGGATGGATTAGAACTGGAGGAGACTGGAGATGAGCCATTATACCATGATACAAATCACACACAAATTCCCAACATAGAAAAGTACATTCTAACTAAATAGACTACTGAAATTTTAAGTCAGAGGTGATATTCTGATTTAGTCTTAGAGTCATAGACAGAGGTCTGATCTGAAGAATAATGTACATTTATTTTTAGTTTAGCAGTTCAAGGAAACCTAATTTTTGCCTTCATTAACTACAGCTAGTTAAGTTTCTCACCCAGGAAATTTTCTAGCCCACAAAATTCAATACTAAATAGTGGGATCACTTCTTGTATGCCATGTGATTGCTCTAGAACAAAACTTAGCAAAGAAGCCCCTTATGCTGAAAAAACAGCTCTCAGAGGACTTCATGATTTAGGCTGCTTTTTCAAGTCTTAGGATTTAAAAAACAAATAGAACAGGTACAAAAACTTTCTTGGAGCTAGAGTTTTCACTAACCCCTAAAATAACAGCAATCCTATTCTTGGACTCTATTTTCTTAAAAATAGTACTATTAACTGCACCTTACTGAGTTACATACTCCTCCTACACATTCAAATATGGTCAAGATATTTCTAGAGAGGTCATGGGGACCCAGCTGACTCACTTGGTCTTAGCAGCAAATAGAAAATAGGAGTTTAGTGTCTGGGATTCTAAGCTTAGCTGAACCATTTGGGAGTCCACATTGGACTTCAACTTATTTTGTAAAATGGGAGTAACAACACTTCCTTCACAAGGTACTTGTGATGCTCAGGAGAAGTATGATAATGAGTTTAAGAGGGTGGGTTTTGGTATGACACAAACATGGGCTGGAATCCTGCGAGGCCACCTTGCCTCTTCCACAACCTAGGGGAAGAACAATATCTCACTTAGGAGCTTGTCAGGAACGCCCTGAGGCCTGCTGCCCAGCTCAAGAGAGACTCAAGAATAGTAACCGGAGTCATAATGAACACTTTCTGAACAAGTAAGGTAGGGCCATGCTCTATCCAGCCCCTCCCTGCATCCAGCTAGCACTGACTAAACCTTTCAGGGCCCAGGGTCCGTGGTGAGCAACAAACTGCCAGTGTTAGCTTTCCTGTGATTCAAGCCCAACAGCAAATGGGACCTCCTCAGAGATGTGCACTGACGCATCTCTGTCCCGGCCTCTTGTTTGATTTCCTAAAGAGCATTCAGCACCACCTGAGATGAACCGTTCCCTTAGTCATTGTCTAGGAGGCCGTGTTGTGTGTTGATAATGCCTGTTCAGGCTGCACCTACCTCGCTTAATGGAAAGCGTGAGAGGAAGGCAGACTGAGGATACAGCCGCCTCGCTCACCCTTCTACCGACTAACTAAATCCGCCCACCACGGAGAACCAGAGTCATGCAACTTTATAACACTGCCAACCCCACGTTCACCATGAACCTTAGACAGAAAGCGTTTCATTTCTTAAACTTAATTCAAAATGCATGCAAAGTCTAAGCAAGTCGAACATGTTACTTCCAGGATATTAACTTGAAATTTCAGGAAAAAATACATAAGCATACACATGTACAGAGACATACCAAATACATGTGCCTGAGAGCATATAATCTATTTAATGTTAAGCAGGTAGGAGAAGAAATTGAGACTATATGAAAAAGTTGTCAACTCTTCCTTGGTTTCCACACACAGTCTACTTCACTATGGGTCTTTAGATTTTTTTTTTTTTTTT
>CAUYQV010198311.1:0-37396 GCA_963574575.1 Galagoides demidoff | reverse complement strand
AATGTACACACCCCTATCATGAAACTAATTTATACCTTTTATATGAAAGCTCTAACCAAATAGCCTAAGAATGTGGGGAGGGGGGAGGGAGAAGGAAGGGGGGAATGGGTGGAGGGAGGGGGATTGGAGGGACCATTTCTGAGGTTTATCTCACAGGGGTACAAGGTAATCTAAGAGTAGAATGAGAACGTTTTAAAACAATAACTGAGAAAATGACATGAAGGCTGTATTGATCAGTTTGATGGAAGTATTTTGGATTGCATGTGAAAACCCCACACTGTACCCCAGAAGTGCATTAATGTACATGGTTACCATTCAATTAAAAAAAAAAAAACCCGCCCAAGTAGAAAAGAGATAAAAAGACATGTAGAAACATTTTGCCAAAGCAGATATACAGACTGCAAGGGAACATATGAAAATATGTTCAACATTCTTAACTATTACGGACTGAATGTTTGTGTTCCTCAAAATTCGTATGCTGAAACCTAATCAACAATACATGGTATTAGGAGATGGGAACTTGGGAGATATTTGGATTAATAGAGTAAAGCTCTCATAAATGGGATTAGTGCTCTTACAAAAGGAAACCCCAGAAAGTTCTCCAATGAGAAGTCAGGAGTCTGTAACCCAAAAGAGGACCCCCTACCAGAACTTAACTATGTTGGTGCCTTGACCTCAGACTTCCACCCTGTGAGAACTAAATTTCTTTTGTTTAATAAGTTATCTAGTCCAGGGTACTTTGTTATAGGAGAGTAAACTAAGATATTAGCCATCAGGAACATGCAAATTAAAACCATGATGAGACACACTCCTGTCAAAACAGCTAAAATAAAATAATAACACCAAATATTTGTGAGAAAATTATTGAGAAAGTGGATCTCTCATATACTGCTAATGGAAATATAATGTGTTACTGCCACTCTGGAAAACTGGTCATATCTTTTTCAAAACTAAACCTCTAATTACCATTTTACCCAGAATCAAACTCCCAAGCATTTATCACTAAGAAATTAAAATTTATGACCATACAAAAATCTATACATAACCATTCATAGCCATTTTATTTGTAATAGCCCAAAACCGTAAAGAACTAAAATACCCTTCAATAAGTGAATAATCATACAAACTGTGGTACATCCACAGCATGGAATACTACTTAGGAATAAACTACTGATACATGCAACAGCTTCAACAGATCAGGACATTATGCTAGAAAAAAACACAATACCCAAATGTCATTCCTTATATAATTCCATTTACAACATTCCCCAAATGACAATATTACAGAGATGAAGAACAGGTTGCAGTTGCCAGGGGACAGGGTCAGTGGTCAGGATGGGGGATGTGGTGGGCTAGGTGTAATCATAAAAGAATGGCACAATGGAGATCTCTGTGATAATAAAACAGTTCTATAGTAATGAATACATTAATCCATATGGTTTTGATATTATGCAATAATAATATAAGATGTAACCACTGGGCAAGATTGCATATAGAATACAAGCCCTGTACTATGTTTGCCACTGCATGTTGCAATCTATAATTATTTTTAAATAAAAAGTTAAAAATAATAAAAAACATGATAAACAACAAACTTCTAAAGGATTCCTTTTAGGGAGAAAAATACCTACTAAATCCACGTAATTCAAAGAAAATAAGTTACTTTGCTCCATAATTTCTATTTTTTAGTTTTAGGAGGGAGACAGATTTTGAAAATACCTAGTTGATGTTTACAATCCTTCAGATGAGAAATCTTATCATTACTATTGGCATGATAAAAAAGATTACTTTGTTTTGCATTAAAAAGAATAATACTTAAAAGTACACCAAGATTTGACGACAAGTTGTTTTTTCTTCAGAGATTAAATTAATACCATAGTTAATTGTGGCAAATCTAATACATACAAACTTATTTCTAAGAAATAAATCTCTCCAAGCTAGTTAATATAGTAAGATTTCATTTTTGGTACGCAAAAATTGCAATAGCAACAAAACAGAAGCAAAAAAAGGCCACTAAAAGTGAAAAGAACACAATTCTTTAAAAAAGAAAAAATAGTCCTACATATTAAGATATTTCAATACCAGCAAAAAAAAAAAAAAAAGCCACACATCTCTGAACTAGCCAATGTTTTAATAATCCATGATAGGCAAAAAGAATGTTCTTATGACCTGTTACCACCTAAAATAATGCATCATATTATTTTCCAGAATGTGTTCTTTGATGTCTAACCTCGGCTCTTCTTCAGAATTATCTGTGAGGAGAAAAGAAATGAAATTCATATTATACCTATGGAAAATAAAACAATTTCTTAACAAAAGGTTAAATAGTCCTATAAGCCTATGTAAGACTGAATATAAAATCAAATTTGGAAAGTGGTTAGGAAATCTTTGCCTTGTAAACTGCCTTAGATTTCTTTAAAATAGTCCACCTCTTTCAATGAATGTGAAACTTGCCTAGATTCTCAAAACCTGGTTTTATAATCACTTCTAGATATTAATTTCTTCAATTGTAAACCAAAACTGCCCCCATTAATGGTTCCAAACTTAACCCTTTTAGACAACTTAGTGATCCAAAGAGTTAAAGAATGTCCTAAAACTTGAAAAGCCTGGCATTTCACAACTCCAAAATAGTATAAATCCACTGTAACACCAAATTTTTTATATTTGGGCTAGAATTATATCAATATAGACTACTTTAAGTAAATAAACACGGTTTATTAATAAAAACAAATTTCTAAAATTAAAACACACACGTACACACTTGAAGCTCATAAGCTTGCTTCACCTAAAGAAAAATAATTACACTGACTATAACAACCTAGAAATTTGTTGGAATGTTGACTAATCACAAGTGAAGATGTGTTTTCATGCACAAACATTGTTGACCAATCATGAGTTAACTTATGTTTGCACTTGCATTAGCTATTTCAAGTTTTAAAACACAGGGTAATGTAGGATATTGTAAAAGTTTTCTTAATTGTATTCAGTGGTGCTCACTTTATTATAAAAAATTATTTTTCTAAATATTCAAGTTTTAGTATTGCAAAAAATGACAGATAGTAATGGTAAAGAATTTATCAATGAATATACAAATGCTTTATCTGATTATCCAAGTGATTTGAAATATTTTGTAGTGATCTGGAAAATGACAGTTTAACGCAGCAGTTCTCAACCTGTAGGATGTGACCCCTTTTGGACAATGAATATACATTGCGGCATTAGGAAAGTTGAGAACCACTGATTTAACAGAAGACAATTATGAATCTGATATTAGGCCACCAAAATAGCAAAAGAGAAATGTAATAAAACCTGATAGTGAAAGTGATTTTGAAGAAGAGTGGATTGATATTGAAAATGATATTATACCAACCTTGGAAGAGCATACAAATTTATAGTTGAATTAGGGGTCCACAGAGTAACAGTGAAGTGATAAATTTACTCTTTGATAATGACCTTTTTGATTTAGTTACTTTCCAAAATAATTTATATCACTGCCAAACAGAACATTTTATAAAAACGCTGCTGAAACTTTACCACGGACAGAAGTTACCACTGATATAACAACATTTCTCCATTTATTGATATTGATGGAACAAACAAATAAAAAAAAAAATCACATTGGAGAGATTACTGGTCACTGGCCCCTTTGCTTGAAACACTAATACTTCCTAAAACTATGACCAGAATGAGGTTTGAGCAAATCCTTACATTTTTTCCATCTTAGTGATAATTCATCAGCTACATCTAGTGAAGACAGACTTTATAAAACTAGAAGATACGTACAAAGTTTCATTTCAATTCATTATATACAAGTAAAGCATAGTGAATTTTACTTAGACTATTTCACTTACACATTCAATTACAAAATAATAGCTGGTGACTGGAATAGCTTCTGCATAAAATTGCGGGTCGACAATGTGTTGTTAACTGCAGGAGAATTTAAAGTCCCTAAAAATGTCAGGGCAAGAATTCTTACAGGCTTCCACCAAGGCTATCAAATAATTCTCTACCCTGGGCCAGTGTTCTCTGTTGTACAAGATGTTATCACAAGTTCTTCACAAATGAATTTTCAAAATACGAGTATATTATGTACTCTTATGAATTTACAAAATGCTAAATTAAACAGTTCGATAAGTTTCCTTACTTCTATGTATCTCATAACCTTTGGTATCTTTATAGATAGTAAAACTAGATATACACATGTAAGAATTATAATAGATAATAGCATTGTTAGAAACTGTACAAAGGTGCATGGAAACTCTGAGAAACTATTTTTGCCCCTTATGAGTATATAATTATTTCAAAATACAAATATTAAAACAAAATGTCTACAAAGAGATAGACGGTCAAAAATAAGTTTATCTTCCACACTGCCCTCCAATCAACTGTAGCTGCCAGTTTATTACATATTCTTACAGAAACCAGTTCGACATATAAACAACAACACTGTGATTAATCAAGGAGATACGGTATGTTCAGGTACCGACATTTGTCTGACTACAGAAACTTTTGAGGTAGGGCATCTATTAACATCTTCTGGAAATAATGTTTTCAGGAACATATTTGCCCTAGGCATCATATTCTTACATTATATAGAAAAATGCCAATAAAAAGCAATCTTCTATGCTTATATAAGAGATTTCATTCATAAGTTCTCAAATCTCAAAGTTAGAAAATAAAATAATTAGTTTAATTAGGTAATTAGTATAATTTAAAATTATCAGTAAGAAAGTAAATTTTGATAAATTTCAAGGTGATATACCTTTTCAGCCTACAAATTAGCAAATACCCATTTTCCCCCAATTGCGATAAATCAGGTAGAGGTGATGAACCAGGTGGTATTTTTGAGTTAATTCTTGCTCAAGAAAAGAAATTCAGATTTTACCTTTGCTGCAGCCATTATGTGCTCCTTATTAATGACTCCACACTTACTCTCACAAGCATTTGCCCTGGACTCTTCTGCTAATCGATGAACAAACAATAAACAGCTCAGATGAACCTTTAAAAGCAAAAAATCAAAGTATATTTTTAAGTTCAAACATTAATTTATGTATTTTATGATTAAGTCAATTAACTCCTCTACTTAAAATTACACAGAATTCAGTCTAAGTACATCTTAGTATCCTTACAAAGAGATTTGGTCATGGCAATATATAAAACAAGGCTATGTAAGTAGACCAAAGGCAATAGCATCATTGTAAAGCATCACTATATATCAAAATTTACCTAAGATTCTATTAAAGAACAATTATTCCGTCTTCTGATTCCAAATAAATTTTCATTTATAATTTAATTCAAAATTTCCAAAAAATTTTACATTAGAACATATCCACAACTATGTTTTAGGTTACCTCTTATTCTACAATCTTAAGTCTAAGACTCCTTAACTTGAAATATCTATTCAAAAACTAATAGGTTCAAATTAAATTTTTAAAGTTTACTGAATTGAAAAGCGTATGTAGAAAGCAAAGTTAACTTGTCATCCAACAAGTACTATAAAATAGTATCTACTATAAATAATCTGCCTCTTCTTAAAAATTATTTAAAATAGATAATATATAAACAGAGTGCAAAAGTCAGAAGCCTTATCAGAAGCTGGGTAAAAAAATACACAGGAATTAACTGTATAAAGAAATATAGCTATGTAAGATGTTAGCATTATGAGAGTCTGGATAAAGGATACAAAGGAATTCCATACTATTTTTGCAATTTTTGAGTCTATAATTATTTTTAAATGAAAAAATAAAACAAAAATTCTACAAAAAAATAGGCTGTCAAAACCAGTTCTCTCTCCTACATCATTTCCCAGTCAACCATTGTTGATGATGTCTTGCATGAGACTTCTTTACTTATATCTTAGCACACAATCTTTGAAGTTACAAGAACAATTCATAATACTTAATAGTCACTATCTTGTGTATTGCACACAAACACTCCTAGTTCACTAAACCATGGTAGTAACGTGGTGTTTTTAAATGCTTTCTTTATATTACACAGAATATATTATAAATTATGTTATATTTATATTGGCTCACTCTATATGTGTTTGAGAATGCTCTGGTGATATCTGGAGAAAAGAGGACTTTGTGAATTTAAATTTATTAAGATGAAGTGATAATTTTTTGCACATTCTTGATGCATTTTAACTCACAAGAACTCTGAGGTAAAGGTAAAGCATCTCAATTCCAATTCTTTTTTTGTTTTGTTTTGTTTTGCTTTAGAGACAGAGTCTTACTTTATCACCCTCAGTAGAGTGCTGTGGGGTCACAGCTCACAGCAACCTCCAGCTCTTGGGCTTAGGTGATTCTCTTGCCTCAGCCTCCCAAGTAGCTGGGACTACAGGCACCTGCCACAATGCCTGGCTATTCTATTTTTTATTGCAATTTGGCCAGGGCCGGGTGTGAATCCACCACCCTCGGTATGTGGGGCTGGTGCCCTACTCACTGAGACACAGGCACGGCCCTTTTTTGTTTTTTTTTTGAGACAGAGTCTCACTATGTTGCCCTCAGTAGAGTGCTATGGCATCATAGCTCACAGCAACCTCAAACTCTTGGGCTTTAGCGATTCTCTTGCCTCAGCCTCCCAAGTAGCTGGTACTACAGGCACCCACAACAACACCCACCTATTTTTTGGTTACACTAGTCATTGTTGTTTAGCAGGCCCAGGCTGGGCTCGAACCCACCAGCTAGAGCGTATTTGCCCAGGGCTCTACTCACTGTGCTAAGGGCACCAAGCCTCAATTCTAATTCTTTACATTATACCATGTCATTCCATTTTTTTAATTTTCCATATTTCATTTCCTTTGGTAGCAAAAACATTCCATAATATGGTATTATTTTATCTGTTAATCTATATTTTCTCCTTCTAAAGAGAAATGGCTTCCAGATATTCTCAGGATAAATTCCAAATTTTTAACACTAAACCCCACTTGACCAGACTTTCCAATTTCATCTCTTACCTTTCTCAGCTTCCAGATCTAAACTAGGTCTTCTGAACTTCTTTCAGAATTCAAATACAACCTTGCCTCTGAGGACCTTACGGTTTGCTGACATTCCTGAAAAGGCCGACTTCACCCAATATGGAAGGTAATCTACATCACCCTTAACTTCGTATCACTGGACATAACACATTATCCTGTATTTTCTCTCTTAAATGTCTTCCTCAATATACTATGAGGCAAGAAGTATGTCTACCCTTCTCAATATTGATCCCCAGTAACCGTTAGTCCATTGTCCAATACACAGTAGGTAGCCAATAATTATTATTTCCTGAAGAAAAGATCCTTCCATATCTTCCCAAATAAAGTCAAAATTGAGCCACATCATTTTAAAACTTAGTTCACACTATTACCCTACATAAGATGTTCTTTTTTCATCGTGGGCAGGGGATCTTTCATACTGAGGCAAACTTGTATTACTTTTCAGATGACACGGAAATATTTTAAGCAACCTATACCTATGTCATAAAACAATTGAGTGGTGCCACTAAAATGAACTGAAGCTTATTAAAATGGTCAGAACAAAAACTATCATCAAGGTAATTTGGCTGGGGATTTAAACTTGAAAAAAAAAGTCAGCTTGCTTGAAAGGTAAATCAAAAGATAATTTACAAAGAAATAGCCACCACTTGAAAGTCTCAGTGGAAGAAAGACTGGGCCAGCCTGACTTCCTGACTTCTTCCTTTTATTGTCATAGCACTTTTGAATTTTACACAAACCATAAGCACCCAGATATTTGTGCAGCATTCCTTTTTGACATACATATATATATATATATATACATATATATAAGCTAAAGGGCCACAAGAAAACTGAACAATTTAGGTACTATGCTAAACACTATAAATACAAAAATTTTCCAATTCAAGTTCTCAGACTAGTAGAACAGTCAAACACATAAAGGAAATAAAGGAACTAAAGACAAATGTGTGACAATAGACGACAGACTGGAAGATAAGATTGATCCTTTCTAAGGAGATTAAGGAAGACTTCCCTGAAGAAGTGACATTTGAACTGGATTTTGAAAGATTCTGGTAGTTCTCCAAGTGGAGTGGAGGGAAGACACTTCAGGCAGAATAAATACCATGCATAAAAGATAGCGTAAAAGTAAATTCATTTTAGGTTAAAAATAGAGATGACAGAAAAGGAAATATGGTTCCTTCCCTTCAAGAAGCTGCATACAGCACTGGGAGACATTAACATAGGAAACACCTAGCGAACAGTGTTGAGGCCTAATTCCTAAATTGTATGAACAGTCTCACTACCGTCCAAGTTCAAAAAACATAAGAAATTTTAAAAGTGCCTTAACTGTGGAAAACTTCATGGATGATGTTGGACACCTGCTGGGTAAGATTCTGAAGTATTACAAATATTCTAATCACAGTGCCAGACTGTGTTCCTGAACAATATTTTAAAACTATAAGCAGGAACTTTGGGTTAGTTTTCTTTTAAGCTGACATGGCTAACAGCCTTTTTAAAATAGCCTTATTTGCGTTTCGGTGGATCAGGATACAACTAAACGTGTTTGCCAGATTGAAACAAACTTACCTAGTCATTGCTGGATATGCCTTAAACATGGGCCTGAACGAGCTATCGACTGGCTAGGGGCGGAGAAACCAGGGCTGGAGGGTCATTTCTCCTACTTTCCCGAGCCCCCGCCCCAGTCCCAGAGGGGACGGAAGCTCACCAGTAAGTCGCCACATTTCTCCAGACGAAGGTGAGGCTTGTGACGCTTGAGGACCCGCCTCAGAAAGCCGCGGGGAGCCTTCCGCTTTATGTACTTCTTCTGGGAGACTGTATTCAAGAGCGCCATCCTCCCTGTCCGCCAGCTGCCGCCTCAGCTTCGGCACCGCACACAAGGTCCCCTCCGCTGGAACAGTTAGAACAATCCGACCCCTCTAACGCCTCCTCAGGGCCTGAAACGGGTTCTAACATTCAAATCCGCCGCCAACAAAGCGCGCCCGGCGCCCCATAGTGACGTCAAGCCTCGCAAGCCCCGCCCCCGAAGGCGCCCAGCTGTAGGTGAAAAACACCCACAGGTGGGCGGGGCCCAGGCGCTCTATGACAGCACTGTAGGGCTTCCTTTCATCCCTTTCTGTGTTATAACTGCTCTAACAGTATTTCTCCTAGATTTCCTAGAGATGATGGGGAATTGTGGAGAGGTTGATTGGAATGCCAAGGCAGCTCTCCTTGTTCTCCAGGCTCTCACTCTATACCAGCGGTTCTCAGCCTGTGTGTCGCGACCCACAGGAACCGTATTAAAGGGCCGCAGCATTAGGAAGGTTGAAAACCACTGCCCTATACGGAGCTTAATACCAAGATGCTAAAAAGAAAATGAATAAAAAGAAGTTTGTGATGTCTTATCAGGATTACCAAAGAACCAGTGCCTTTCTGGTGATTTTTCTGATAGTAGCAGTTAACAATATGCACTGTTACATAATTTCATTTGTCTTACCTCAGGTTTTTCATGATTCTAGCTTTTCTTTACAAATGCACCTCCATGTAATTTTTAGGGTCCTCCCACTTAACCTTGCAGTAACTTTCAGATGTAGTTTAAATGCTAACTCATTGAAGTGTTTGTTACTTCCCCAAGCAGTTAAATTCTCCATCTTCTGTGCTACCATAGAAGTAGTTCCTAAACTTCAAGGTGCATCAAAATCACCTGGAGGACACATTGAAACACCGTAAAGTTGTATTCCCAGAGTTTCTCATTCACTAGATCTGGTGGGATGCAAGAATGTGCTTTTCTAAAAGTACAGCACTCAGGAGAGGAGACACTAGCATTGCTAATCTGTGAACCACTCTGAGATTGTAAACTAAATATAAAACTTTAAGCCCCCAACTGACTAAATGAACCTCTTTTAGACCAAGAAAACATGATAAACCAAGTTCTTGGCCATGACAGGAGGAGAGGTCAGACATGCCTCATTATATCCCTACCTTTTGGGGTTTAGACCGAACAACTAAACATCATAAGACCAACAGAACAGACTCTTTGTAGCAATAAGATACCAAAATATAGCAAAAACTAAGGACATGCCAGACAAAGTTAAGTCACGCACCGCACCCCCACACTTAAGGAATAAACTGTGTTCTAACTGCCTTAAGTTTTTTTTCTTTTTCTAGCAGCTAAACAGGCTCTGGCCTCCAGATAAGCAATATTAAAACATTTGAAGCTTACTGCCAGATACTGACCCTCACCCCTGTTCCCAAAGCCATAACTTTGATTGGAGAAGAGACTGATTTAAATAATTTTCTCCTGATAAGAAAACTGCCAACCATGGGCTAATTCTGGCTGGTTTTATAGAGTCTATGCACTTGAGTGCCTTTCTGTCATATGATACATGTATGTTTGTTCAATACGCATGCATCAGGACTGCCTTCATGAATATTCACAGCTCCTCCTGTAACCTGTTGAATATGCCTATATACACTTTGTTGGCCTGTCCAGTTTAAATTCTTGTCTTACCCTTCCCTTCCTTGAAATGCCTGTTTTAGGACATTAGCCCAGCTGGAGGTTATAGTTACCCGTCTGTAAAAATAGCCACCCAGCAGGCTGTAACCATTTAGAAGAAATAAAGCTCTCCTTTTCTAAATTTATATATCTTGTTATTTTTTAGGTTAACAAGATCCACTGTGATTGTAATGGCAATTTTGCTAATATCACTGTAGTTCTATAATACTTATTGTGATCTTAATACCCACAGAATTCTTTTACTATCTGGACTCCCATTTCTAAGACCTCTTTTCAGTCAGTGATCTTACTTTACACCTGAGTCACTCATGCCCATGATCATATGCTAGATCTTGTCATTATCAAATATCTTATTCTTCCATATTCTCAATTCATTTGTTTCTCTTCAACCTCATATCCTAGTTTTAACTCACTCGCTTCTGTTTCCAAACTCCCAATAATTCTGAGATAGCACTGAAATTACTATCCTATCTCTTTCTGTTCCTCTCACCCTCCCAAACCCACTCTGCACCTGATCTTCCCTCCTTTAGTCCATTGTGCATCATTAGTTTTCCTACCAAAAATGTTAAGAGTCTTAAAATACTTGATCAAAACAAGATCACAGGTTATTGTGGAAATAATAGTCATTTATTTAACCAGAGTGATAATCAAAAACTTAAAAGCAATACCAGCAGTTCATGGATGTAAAAAACCTTAACCCTTTCAAAGCTCAGTTTCCCTCAGTAATCAAAAAAATAATAATAATAACATAGGAAATTATCTAGATGAAACAGAAATCCTTTGGGGTTATTTTAGCCCAGTTACCAAAAAGAGAAAGAAAAACTTTTTTCACTATGATTGCTTTTTCTTATGAGACGCTCATTTAGATAACTTGTAAGGCAAAATTGATGAAAACATACTTGAATTCAATCAAGAAAATATGTGTGTCTAAGGTTATGAGTTTACACCATATTATAAAGGCATGTGAATAAGAAACCTAGTAACTTGAGCAGCAGAATACACGACTCTTAAAAACTACATGAGAACTTTCCTGGTTACATGGAACAAATCAGATATGTCAATAAATACCAAAACTACAGAATCAAGTTATAGTGGAGGAAAACATTCTTTTTCAAGGCCTTCAAAACAGAACATTTAGTGTCAATCATAATAGCAAAGTTAAAACAGGAGAAAAGTTATAAGATCTTACCAAAAAAAAAAAAATTTGATGGAGAATTATTACCAAACCACACACACAAAAAAGTATCTTCTCCAGATGAGAGTTAAAATCGGTGATGTATGGTTTGCAAATTACATGCAGCAAGGTACAGCAAAAATTAACCTTCTGATATATGAAGCTGAGAACCTTTAACAGAGGAAAACTCTATCTAAAGAAATTACATTATCATTCTAACTGCAGAAGACAGTATTTCCAACCTGAAACGAGGGAAACAAATGAATCTCAAAAAGAAATGTGAGAAAAATAGAAACTATATGCAATTTAGAAGGTGGCTATTTTAATTTTCAGAATTAAAAATCAAAACCTCTTACAGTTGTACTAAGCAAGTAAACATTTGAGGGTAATTGGGGTATTTATCACTCAAGCCTTTATCATATTTATGTTAAGAACATTCTAATTCCACTCCTTCAGTTATTTTAGTGTAATTTGCTGTCTATAATCATTTTGTTCTGCTATCAAATGGTCAAATTCTATCTAAATATTTAGCTATATTGGCTCAGCGCCTGTGGCTCAATCAGCTAAGGTGCCAGCCATGTACACCTAAGGTGGCGGGTTCGAATCCCCAGCCCGGACCCACCAAACAACAATGATGGCTGCAATCAAAAAATGGCCAGGCGTTGTGGCGGGCGCCTGTGGTCCCAGCTACTTGGGAGGCGGAGGCAGGAGACTCGCTCGAGCCCAGGAGTTGGAGGTTGCTATGAGCTGGGATGCCATGGCACTCTACCCAGGGGGACAGCTTGAGGCTCCGTCTCAAAAAAAAAAAAAAAAAAGAATAAATTGAACACATCTATGTGAGCCTATTTGTAGACTTTATTTTTATTACTTTTGTTTTATATGTCTGTCCTTACATTTTTTTCACATTGTCAGGTTACCAGAGCTTTATAAGTCTTGAAATAAAGTAATATAAGACCTCCTTTCAAAATCATTTAGCTACATATGTGCCTTTCCTTTTCATATATTTTTCTACATGTTCATATGTATTTTATGTATATTTTATTTTATTTTATTTTTTTAAACTTTATTTTTTTATTATTTTTCTTGTTCTTGCAGTTTTGCCAGGGCTGGGTTTGAACTCACCACCCTCGGTATATGGGGCTGACACCCTACTCACTGAGCCACAGGCACCACCCTATTTTAGATGTAGATCATAAATTTCTTTCTTTCTTTCTTTCCATTCTTTCTCTCTCTCTCTTTCTTTCTTTTTTTTTTTTGGCAGGGTCTGGCTATATTGCCCAGGCTACAGTGCAGTGGCATCATCATAGCTCAATACAGCCTCAAATTCCTATGCTCAAGTGATCTTCCCACCTCAGCTGGGACTACAGGTGAATGTCCCATGCATGGGTAATTTTTCTTATTTATTTATTTATTTTTATTTTTATTTAATGAGAGATTGAGATCTTACTATGTTGCCCAGGTTGGGCTTGAACTCCTGGTCTCAACTGATCCTCCTGAGTCATCCTTCCAGAGTGGTGGGTGTACAGGTGTGAGTCACCACACCTAGCTCTGCTTATCAATTTCTATGAAAAATAAGCCTGCACCACTTTTATTAGACATAGTGTTGAGTATTTAGATTAAATTTGGGAGATCTAAATTGAGGCTTCTTATTAGTTCTGGTATTTTTTTTTGTAGATTCTCTAGGATATTCTACATAATCATGTCTACAAATAAAGGCAGTTTTAATTTTTTAGTTTTATTCATTTTATTACTTTTTCTTGCCTTATTGCACTAGCTAGGACCTTTGATAAATTTTAAATAAAGTAAAATTTAAATTAAAAACTTTTAAATAAAGTAATAGTTTCACTATTCATTCTTCTCATTTCTGTTATTAGGGAAAAGACATTCAGCCTTTCACAATTAATCACAATGCTCACTGATGAACATTTGGGCGATTTTAAATCTTCTGCCACTATACATAGTACTAAAATGCATAGGCATTAAATCGTGTTTTTCATAAATGTGCCAGTGTGTCTTTGGAATAGATTTATAAAAGTGGGATCTTTGGGGCAGTGCCTGTGGTTCAGGAAGTAGGGCACCAGTCCCATATATTGAGGGTGGCAGGTTCAAACCCAGCCCTGGCCAAAACTAAAACAACACCACAAAATTAAAAAAAAAAAAAAAGTGGGATCTTTGAGCCAAAGATCATATAAGTGATTTTGCTAGAGCAGCGGTTCTTAACCTGTGGGTTGCGACTCCTTTTTCACAATGAAAATACATTGTGGCATTAGGAAGGTTGAGAACCACTGTGCTAGAGATTAACAAATTTCCCTTTATGGATGTTTTTATCGTGTTTTATTCCACTGGAAATGAATCAATTTTCTTGCAGCTAGTCTCTTGAAGAATGTTGTCAAACTTTTGGATTTTTCTAATATAGTTTGTGGAACGTGGAATACTAGTGTAACTTTAATTTGCACTTAAGTAATTATAAGTGAGGTTGAATTTTTTTTATGTGGGTGAGAACCACTTGCATTTCCTGTTTATGAATTATGTATGGTTTTCTATCATTTTTCTATATGAGATTTGATCTCTTTATTTCTCTGTTTTTAGAAACTTACGGACGGTGATCTCAGTTGCAGATGATATCTTATTTGTCTGTCTAGTTTGTTTATATTGTGTTTTCTCATGTAAAGACTTTTTATTTTTATTTTTATTTTATTTTATTTTATTTTTTGAGACGGAGCCTCAAGCTATCCCCCTGGGTAGAGTGCCATGGCATCACAGCTCATAGCAACCTCTAACTCCTGGGCTCAAGCGAGTCCCTGCCTCAGCCTCCCAAGCAGCTGGGACCACAGGCGCCCGCCACAACGCCTGGCCATTTTTTGGTTGCAGCCATCATTGCTGTTTGGCGGCCCAGGCTGGGGATTCGAACCTGCCACCTTAGGTGTACGTGGCTGGCGCCTTAGCCGATTGAGCCACAGGCGCCGAGCTAAGACTTTTTATTTTTATGTTATCAAATCTATCTAATTTTTCCTTTTCTGCCTTTGGATTTTGGGTTACACTCCTGAATGTTTTCCACATTCCTAAGTTGAGAATTTACCCATATATTTATTAACTACTCATGTAGTTTAATTTTGTACAGCAAAATCTCTTATTCATTTGGAATTTTTTCTGGTATATGGTGTGGGGAATAAGTTTAATTATTTTTTCTTTTGTAGTTTTTGGCTGGGGCTGGGTTTGAACCCACCACCTCTGGCACATGAGGCCAGTGCTCTACTCCTTTGAGCCAAAGGCACTGCCAGGAATAAGTCCAATTTTATCTTAGTTTTGTACAGCAAAATCTCTTATTCATTTGGAATTTTTTCTGGTATATGGTGTGGGGAATAAATCTAATTTTATCATATCCATGCAGCTATTTCCTTATTCCAACACCACTTTTAAAAATGCCATCTTTTCCTACAAAGCTATTTTTTATCTTATACTAAGTTTTCATATGCAATTGGATTTCTGAATTTTTCTGTCTCATTGATCCATTTATTCATGAACCAGCATCATTAGTTATAGAGGACTTACTATCTTTTAATTAATACAAAGTGACTATGACTACTAGTCAGTAAGAAATCACAGATACGGTTTTCTGTGACATGACCTCAGCTTCAGCTCATGGCCTCTGTGGCACCCTTGGTTCTGCCCATTTTCTGAGCCTGAACCTCGGCTTTGAATTGATGCTGTGAACCCAAATATTTTGCAAAAATTTGGATCTTTTGGATCTTTGGATTTGGCTTCTGCCACTTACACAGAACTGTTGTGGACTTCTGCATGTTTTTTCGTGATTTATTTATCTAGTTTAAAGAAATGCCTTTAATAGTAAACATTTTAGGCTCGGCGCCTGTGGCTCAATCGGCTAAGGCGCCAGCCACGTACACCTAAGGTGGCGGGTTCGAATCCCCAGCCTGGGCCACCAAACAGCAATGATGGCTGCAACCAAAAAATGGCCAGGCGTTGTGGCGGGCGCCTGTGGTCCCAGCTGCTTGGGAGGCTGAGGCAGGAGACTCGCTTGAGCCCAAGAGTTGGAGGTTGCTATGAGCTGTGATGCCGTGGCACTCTACCCAGGGGGACAGCTTGAGGCTCTGTCTCAAAAAAAAAAAATAGTAAACATTTTAGTTAAAGTGAAGGAAGAAGAAGGGGACACTTTGACAGTCTGGGAGATGGTGGGCATGGGGGTGGGACCTGGGCAACATGAGGCAAGATCAAGCAAATAAAGCTTTGGTCTTTTGCAAAATGCGAAGAGAAATCATTTCTATTAAAATTACTTTAACTTGTTCAGACAGAAGGAGAAATTAAAATGCTGGCAGTGACACTTTTAGAAGAAGAATATCAAAGACTACATCAAAAATTATCTCAATTTGATGATACTTGAAATGCAATGAGATTACTTCCTCAGGCCCCACTTGGAATATTGTGGGAGCCTCTTAACTTCCTCTTGGGCTTAGTTCCAGACCTACGCTTCTATACTGAGCCAGTCTTCTCAAATACAGATCAGATCACATGACTCTCCTGCTTAAAATCCTCAGAAGTTACTTTTTCTTACAGGATAAGAAAATTTATCTTTCTTCAGAACACTTCAAAACCTGACCTCAGCCTTGGTTTCCAAACTTGTTTCTTAACAACAGCCACATCATATGGGCACTCTCATTGTCAAGCAGCAACAGTAGTTTTATGGTGATAATAGAGTAGCAGTAGAGTGGTACTAGTGGTGGTGGTAGTATGACGATGAAACCATTACTACTAGTCTTTTACTAGTATTAGTACTGTTAGTGCTTGAACTACTTGTAGTTTTTCAGAATTTAACATACCATAGCATGTTGGCACATTGTGCATGCTTTTGCAAGGGCCTGGAATTTCTTCTCATTCACCTGTACAGGTAGAACTCTCATTTCCACTCTTTTTGTTTTTCCCGATTTCCACTCTTTTTGTATATATTCTATTGCACCTCAATCTCTTCACGTATCTGTCTCTCTACATGCAAGCTCAACTGGTATCATAGCCTATTAATTATTTACTATCTAAAGCTTACTAGAGTGCTAAATGAATACAAACCTTCTGAAGTTTTATGCAAATAAGTATCTTTCTGTAACAATACTGTCCAGGAGAATTTTATGCAATGATAGAAATGTTCTGTACCTGTGTGGTTCAACATAGCGTAGCCACTGGCTGTCCGTAGCTACTGAGAAACTAAATTTTAAATTGTATTTAATTTTAATTAATTTGAATAGCCACATTTTTGCCTTTTTTTTTAACTTTTACTTCAACCATTTTTTGGAACCTCTTGTTATTTCTATTTAGGTTTAAGAATTTGCTAGATAGATAAAGGTGATCCAAAAGAAGGTATATGGTAATTTTGCAGTGAAAACCTCAGGTAAAAATATTTTTTGTTCAAATATTTTAATAAATTGTATTCCATTAGAGCTTTTATAGGGTTCATCCAATACAACATATACTTAATTCAATATAATCACTTATGTATTGGTATTTTAAGTATTTTATAAGTAATGCATTATTATTATTTTATTTTTTTGCTTTTTTTTTTTTTTGGCTGGGGCTGGGTTCGAACCTGCCACCTCCAATATATGGGGCTGGTGCCCTACTTCTTTGAGCCACAGGCGCTGCCCCAGTAATGCATTATTTTAAAATGGTTTATAATAGCATTCAAGGTGAGCTTTTATCCTACAAAATTTCAAACATCATCATCCACTTATATGGGTTCTGCAAGAAAACCTGTAGGACAGATTTCTATGTTTGCCCGAGGAGGATAATTTTACTCAACTTTAGAGTTTATGACAATCTTTTTATGCATTGAAGGTCCGAGTATATTCATAGATAAGCTCTGGTACCTCTTACTCACTTTAAAGCATTCATTGAATCACTTAATGATGAAAAGAATGCCAGGAATAAGATCTCTACATAACAAAATCACTTTATATTAAATCCTATAAGTAGACTAGAAGAGTCCCATTCTTAAACTTATTTAAATTACATCTCTGGGATTGGGACTGAGGGAGGTAGTTCTCTGTGTAAAACTTCTCACGTGACTTGGATCTATACTAGTGGCTAAGAACTATGGCCCTGAAGTCTGCTGAAATGGGGCAAGGTGGGGAGAAGAATTTGAAGCTATTCGACATAAAAAGCAACCAGGTCTTTCAGGAGTACAGATTTTTCTTGGAGGATTAAGAAATCTCAAACATGGTTTTGTATTAAAACAAAATTAATAACAAACTCAATGACAAAAAGAAATACCAAATACAAACAACATTCACCTTTGTCAAGTGTAGTTTCAGATTACTCTCTAGGCCTTTACTCTCCCTAGCTTCTAATAGAAGAGTCTGGAAAGACAGCTACTGTTCACAGCTTCCAGATTAAGAAGTAAGAATGGTCTTTTGATCTGACATTTTAATTTCAGATTCAGCAAATGTCTCTGTTTCACACAACTCTTCTTTTAAACTTTACACAGCTGATAAATGAACTGGGTGCATGCTGTCATGCTGGAATAAAAAAGCAGGCTGTTTGCTATTTTCATCATTACGATATGGAGCAATGGATAACAGGCTTTGAATTCAAACCCTGATCTTGTTACTAACTCTTCGTGTGACATCGGGTAACCTGTCACCCCCAAATTCCTCAAGGGTAAAGATAGGAGGAGACTTGAGATATAGTGATGGGCACTTATTATTTTTAAACTGAAATGACCCTAAGACTCAGTTGACCATATTATTACCAGAAGATGAATTTAGCATCAGTTACAGTGGTGATTACATCAATTAAGACTAAAACAAAGCCAGCAAAATAAAACAAAAATAAAAATTGCATATGAAAAATGGCTCTGAAAAGATCTGAAAGGGAAGCAAAGGTGAAATGGTGTAAAAAGTTATGGTTTCTGTGTATAATTTCAGACTTGTATTTATATAGTAAAATGCATAAAATGCCACTTGAGATTTTAGGCATTATAGTTTTCCAGACAGAGTTCTCATGGAATTCCAGGATGGGGTGGGGTGAAGTTTTATCTACTCCAACATGGGTTTGGAGGTATAACAAACTGTTAAAAATATCAAAACATAATAGTAATAAACAAATATATAAATATAATGATATAAAAATATCATATCTATGAGTTGCCCACCAACATTTTGTTTCAGTATTATTACTGATTCATTAAATGCATCCTTAAGTATGGCTATCAATTCCAAAAGCTGATGTGGGTTACACAGATTCCAGTTTACATGAAGAGCATAAAATTCCCTTACTATAAATTTTGCTGCTCAATTGTTTTATCCTCCCCTAATCTCCCCCCAACCCCACCACCCCACGCCTGGAGGAGTAAAATGTAAGTTACTTTTTTCTTCTGCTTTTTTCATAGGACCCACTAATCTCATTCTTGCAGATGGAAAGTCCAAAACCTTTTACTTTATGTAACGTGCTCTGAGTTTTCTAACAATTGCAGCATTGTACATAAGTTCCCTGGGAGTTTAAACATCTGCTTTTTTTGCTCCCCAAATAAGCAAGTATTTTTTGATTGCTCTTAAGCAATCTAGGCATTTTTTTCCCTTATGGTGTAATTTTTTAAATGGTAAAAGGTCCCTTAATTTCCTTCTTTCATCTTGCTGATGATAATTTGCAGACTTGGGTAAAGACCCAGACTTTCAGCTTAAGTATCTGGCACGTGTGAGGGACTCCTAAAAGAATGCTAAAAACAGTTCAGCAGTTGGAGCTAATCAATTAATAATAGGGCAAGCCATTGGAAATGTACACATTTTATTTTTTATTGAATGGTAACTATGTACATTAATGCACTTCTGGGGTACAGTGTGGGGTTTTCACATGCACATTTTTAAATGGTGTTTTAAAATACAAGGAGACCACTTCCGGAGCGCCATTATCACTGTCAACCACCCTCCACCTTAGGCCCTCGCTCCAGGGCGCTAGTTGAAACCCTCTAGCCTCGCTATAACGTGGGCCTCCGGGGGCTGCCCCTGTCCTTCCAGCGCCCCACGCGGCTCCTGTACATGCTGCCGGCGAACCCGGAAGGGGCCGGAGGGGGGCGCTGTAGGCGCGGGGAACGCTGGCAATGCCTCGTGGGCTGACTCTGAAGACTGAGTACTCGCTGGAGAGACTTTCTTGCCATCCTGTAGTCGCGTAGCCTGTTTTGGTTTTTCCCCCCCCCAACTCTAGGTCCTCTTAGATGGGGGTCGGGTGGGAGACGGCAGGGACAGTCGGCTACGCGCGGCACTCAAGGAAGGGCTGAGGTCTGGCAGCTGCGACGCTGCGGGTTCCGTCCCGGCTCGAGCTTCCCAGCAGCGCCCTCCCCCAAGGCGGGCCCTGATTCTCGGTGCCGCGACGAGTGGGTGGCCAGAAGCCGGTGGCGGAGAGAGCCAGCGGCTGCAAAGAGCGGCGAGACTCCCGCGTCCCGCGGCAAAGCTGGGGCCGGTACGAAGCGGCGGCGACGATCGCGAAAGAAACGAGGCCGGGGAGGAGGAGGAGGAAATACAGCGGATGAAGCGGAGCTGCCGCCCAGGAGGGAGGCGGTTCCTTTCGTCTTCGGCCGCAGCTGTTTCGCCACACAGCCCGGGGGGCCCGCCCGCCGGTAAGGTGCGCGCCAGGTAGCTCCCCGCCCAGAGGGCAACCTTGCCGCCCCACCCAGAGCGCCCAGGACGGAAGGAGCTGCGGCTGCAGGTGGTGAGGGCGCACGGCACCCCGAGTGCGGCGCCCTTGAGCTGCACCGCGGCGGCTCAGGTTTGCGAGCCGACTTGTCCGCCCGCCAAGAGAAGGAAGCGCTGTCCCTTCCCGCTCACCCGGCTTCCCCACCCCTTGTACTCTAAACCCTGCAGCGGGCGTGCGGCGCGGCCACGGAGGCGCCGAGGAGGGGCGAGCCGCCGCCGGCCAGCGGCGTGCCGCCGGGCGAGAGGGCGCCGGAGAGGAGGCGGCGGCGCGGTGGCGAAGGCGCGGCGCGCGATGGCAGCTGCTTAGCCCGGAGGGCGCGGAGCAGCCCGGAGCTGTGGCTGGCCAGACGGTGCGGCTGGGCGGGGGACGCCGCTGCTGCTGCAGCCCGGGCAGGAGAGATGAGCGCGGAGGCTGGCGAGGGCATCACTTTCTCCGTGCCACCCTTCGCCCCCTCGGGCTTCTGCCCCATCCCCGAGGGCGGCATCTGCAGGAGAGGCGGAGCGGCGGCCGAGGGCGAGGAGAGTCAGCTACGGCCGCCACCACCGGGCAGCTTCTGGGATGTGGAGAACACAGCCGCTCCTGGCACCGGGTGTCCCACTGCCACCTCCGGCAGCAGTGCTAGCCGGTGTCGGGGCAACTCTGGTAGCGGGGGCAGCCGACGGACCACCGTGGCATATGTGATCAACGAAGCGAGCCAGGGGCAGCTGGTAGTGGCCGAGAGTGAGGCCCTGCAGAGCCTGAGGGAGGCGTGCGAGGCAGTGGGCGCCACCCTGGAGACCCTGCATTTTGGTAAACTGGACTTTGGAGAGACCACCGTGCTGGACCGTTTTTACAATGCAGGTGCGTGAATAACCCTTCCCCATCCTGCGCTGCCGGGACCACGTTTTCCCGGGCCGTCTTCTGGGGGAATTTTGTTGTTTTCTTGGAGTGAAACATTTACTTCTTGGCCCACTTGGTGGGCAGCGAGGGGAGCTGCGTGACTGCCCTGGCGCTCTCCACTCCTGAGATAGAGTGTGTGCTTGTGCAAGGGCCTGTGTGTAAGTGTGCGAGAGCCCCACTGGCCCACCCACGGCCCCGCGCTGGAGCTCTGCGGTCCAGGTGGTCGACTTAAAGTCCTATCTCCAGTCAGTGTCTCGGTTTTGCTTTCGCAGATTTCGCAGTTGTTTTCCTTCTGCATCTACCTGTGGCCGTTTTTCAGATGACGTTGTCCTGTCCGCATAGTTTTGGGAGTACGGAAGCCAGCTGCGGGCAGAGGGTCTCCATATGAATTTGCCTGTCATGCCATGATCTTCCCAACTCATTTTGCCTTTTAACAAGTTTCAGTGGCTTGAATTTCCCACCTCTTAACTAATTTTAACTTTAAGTAATTAGAGTGCTTTAGCAAATACCAGCGCCGTAACTTAGACACTAAATCTTGTGTGGTATCTTTGTAAGGATTTTGATGAAAGAATTAGTGCTTTTTTAAAATTTTACACCGTATACCACGGTGGGCAGGAACTTAAGATTGTTTAAAATGCTGATATGCTATCTTAATAACTAAGATTAGCTTAGCCATTAAAATGATTGCATATCCTTTTACCATGGGGGAAAAAGTATCTTTTCAACCTCTACTAGATTTCAGAAGGTGTTATGCAGTTCTGGTAACTGGAGCAATTAGTTATCTGTTAGCAAATGTTAGGAATAAAAATGTATGTTGAAATTAACTGTTATCAACCTGTAAATCCAATGGTAACAGAATTTATTTAAGTTATTTTATTTTTATTTTTTAGACAGGGTCTTACTCTGTTGCCAGGGCTAGAGTGCAGTCGTGGGATCATAGCTCACTGCAACCCCAAACACATGGGCTCAAGCCATCCTCTGGGGTTAGCGTTCCTAGTAGCTGGGACTAAGGGCATGTACCATCAATTGTACTTGGCTAATTTAAAATGTTTTTGCAGAGATGGGGGGCGGGGAGGAGTTTCACCATATAGCCCAGGCTGGTCTCCAACTCCTAACCTCAAGCAATCCCCCTGCTTAGACTTCCCAAAGTATCCATATTTATTTTTTATAATTGTGGGTGGAAAACTTGGTTCAATGGTTTCAAAAAAAATAAGCTTTTTGGATTTGTGATCGCATAAAAGCTTTTATATTCCTACCTTGTTTTTAATTCTGATTCTCCTCAGCCTCTTCAAAACACCTGAAGTAGGCTTATGCCAGTTTTGGAATGCAGCTGAAGCTGAATGTTTTAAGAACAAGAACTTCATGTTAAGGAAGCCAGACTAAATAAACTAGGACTTTCTGGTTCTGGTGTTTCTTTTTTAATAGTGTTGGTCTTCATAACTGAGCATGAGTGTAATAGATTATAGCTTGGTTCTTTGGGTGGCTTGCTATAAAAATTACATAAACATAACTTTTCTAAAAATTATAGCACTCTTATTTCTGGATTATAATTTGGAAGAAGCTTCAAAGAACAGAAAGATAGGAGAAGAAAATACCCAACTAAATACTTGAGCCTATTTTTATTGCTCTGATAGATTGGGCATTTTTCCCCCTTATGGCTCTGTAAAAAAAAAAAAAATCTTAAACTCTAAGCTGAGTTGAAAGAAACTTTCCTAACAAGCTTTACTTTCTGTTATTCTCTGAGTTTTGTCCCTGGAAAAGGGAGAGAAAGATTAGAAGGGCACTGATATTTGGAGTGCAACTCATTTACTCCTTCAAAGGAGTCAGTGAAGGAAGTACTTATTACCTTAATGGATGAGAAAACCAAGGGATCCCTAACTGGCCCCAGGATTCTTATCAGTACTCAGTGCAGGGTTCCCCTTCAGGTGGCTGACCATAAAAGATCATGCTTGGCCCTTGCTGCCTCCATTTAGGTAGGCTGATTTACTCTCAGAATCAAGGGAGTCCCCCATCTTAGAATCATATGACAGAGAGGTGGCCTTTGCCTTGTTATGAGGCATTTAGGTATATTGAGGATAGAGGGGAGGGCATGCTCTGGGGAGACCTTCGTTCCTCGGCCAACTCTGTCCCATTCTTTCAACCCAGGCAGACCTCAGTTTAACCACTCCCCATCTGCATGACATGAACCCTGAGGGTGAGTGCCTTGTCATTCAGCATGCAGATGTGACAGAATGAAGGTGCTAGGTCAGTTTCCTCCAGACTCTTTGTTTTTATAAACTAAGGGCAGCAAGTTTGAGGGTAGTAGAACTTTTTTTCTGACTCCTAAGAGAAGGCTGGGTCTTCCTGCCCTGGGGGTTAGAAAGATTTTTCTGTAAAGAGCCAGATAGTAGTTCAGGAGGTCTCTATCACAGCTGCTCACCTCTGCCCTTGTTAACTTGAGAGTCGCCATAAACAATATCTAAACAAATGATCATGGCTGTGTTCCAACAAAACTTTATTACCGGACACTGAAATCTGGATTTCATTTAGTTCACAGTTTTTACCTTTTTCCCCCAACTGTTTTAAAAGGTAAAGAATGTTCTTAGTTTGACAACTATACAAAAATGGGTGGCCTTCAGGATTTTTGGGCCCTGGGCTGTGCTGACCTTTTCTGTACACTGATTACCCACTTTGAAAGTTGAATCCTTTTGAGATAATGGGAAGAACTGTTGTCCCCTCAAGTTAGATATTAGTTTTTGTCCCACCTATACTGTGAACCCTGTAATTGTGAGAAGGGCCCTTCATCTCCTCCAATGGGATTTTTATCTCTCGAAAAATTGACCAGGGTAGAAGTGTAAGGGGAATTGAACAAAATGTCTAAGATTCCCTCATTTAATCTTGTGAATTTGCAAAGGCAAGGTGGCGTGGTATGCTGGGACAAAACTTTGGAACAGGAGTTTCAAGATCTGGATTCTGGTCTTGGTTCTTCTTTTAATTTGGAGTGAGTCATTTAAAATCTCAGACAAGAGTGGCGGGTTAGAATGATTGGTACTGAGATTCCCTCTGGCCTTCAAATTCTGTGCTTTAAAATTATAATATTATTGAGATAAATGAATCATTTCAGTCCACAGAGATTGGTGAATTGCTTGTATAGATCATGTTCCTCTGATCAAGTTGCTCAGAGGGCTTTGGCTGTAGCAGGGCCTCTGTGAGGGGCCATGCCAGATGCCTGGGATTCCCAGAAAATAGCTGTCAAACTGGAATTGGGGTGGGTTTGGGGGAACTTCTCAAAAGAACTTTGTGACACCTGAACTGAGATAGAAGGGTAAGCAGGGATGGCCAAGGAAGGGCTCAGCACTTACAATGGGAAACAGTGGGAAATAAATAGCTCAACTTAATAGAATAAATAAGGCCTTAAAGCTTGGTGACATTTTTACAAACTTCTATCTTTGTGGGTTAGTGTCTATTTAAAGACTAGGTTGCACTTAAAGGTTTTCACTGATTTTCCTTTGATTATTACTTAACTGCATTCTAGTTTGTTTTTTAACTACACTTGTTATTCTTCTTTTTATTCCCTTTTTTGAGATGAAACTAATGTTCTGTTAATGCTTTTATGAAATTATGTATACCAGAAACTGTCACTCAGATAACAAACACCAAGTGTACAACACCTCTTCCCAGCCCTCTGCATTGTAGGCAATAAAATTCTATAAAAGCCAAGAGATGTCAGGGATACCAGGTTGGACAAATCTCAATTGGAAGCAAGGTCTCCAAAAAGAAGACATTTTTTATATCCTGGACAGCTCTTAGCTTTTATAGAATTTTATAAATTTTACAGACATGCATTATAGAATGTCTTTTTTTTTTTTTTTTTAGACACAGAGGCTTGCTCTGTCTCTTAGGTTAGAGTGCAGTAGCATCATCACGGCTCAAGTGATCCTCTTTCCTCAGTCTCCCGAACAGCTGGGTCTACCGGCAGGTGCCAGGCTAATTTTTCTAATTTTTGTAGAAATAGGGGTCTCCCTCTTGCTCAGGCTAGTCTTGAACCACTGGCCCCAAGCAATTCTCCCGTGTTGGCCTCCCAGAGTTCTAGGATTACAGGCGGGAGCCACTGTGCTTGGCCCCAAATGTTTTTAAAGGAACATCAGTTCTGTTCTTCTCTTATTTTGCTTGTGGAAATGGTTGACTGTAAAGAGATTGTATTTGTTCATCCAGGTTAAAGATTGAAGGTTCCTGCTTGGGACCAGGAGCACTCTTCTCTTTAGAACAGCATTGCAGATGGTGGTTAGATAAGCCTTGTTAATGCAGTGGTTGGATTCCATTTGCCGATTTAAACATTCAGGAAAATTTTGCTTCTGAAACTTTAAAAGTGAGATTTTTTTCCCTGTGACTTTTCCTTTGATCTAGCTTTTGGTAGTCTCTAGGCCAGATTAAAGGGAGGAGCGTCAGCTTGGATTGGTTGGGGTGGGGGAATGAAAGTGAGTCCAGGGCTGCAGGAGGAAGGATGCTGTGTGAGGAGGTGGCGGTGCCAGCAGGGATCCAGAAGCACTTTCACCTCCTTAAGTCTTCCTTCCCTCCTACTTCCTGCTGATCTAAGACCCAGGGACACTGCCAAGCACAAGGCCACCTCCCTCCCTTCTTCCCTCCCCCTGGCGGGTACAGGATCCGGTTGGCTGCCCGCTTCCCCTTTGCCTGATGCAGGCCTCACACCTGTCTCGGCCCTTCCTCAGCCCGGCTCACTGCACACTGCAGTCTCTTACCCAGCCTTTCTCCCTATAGCAGTGGTGGACAATGGGAAGGAAGCACTTGCAGGTGGAAATGTTAAGAACTTAGTTTTTCTATTTTCATCTTTATTATGTTCCCACTTTACTTAAGTGGTGATGATAGTTGCCCTTACTCCATTTAGTTGGAGAAGTATATGACCTCTCTGGGCTTTGATGCCACATGCTTGGAGCAAAAAGCCCTTTTAGAGAAAGAGTCTCATTTCATTGTCCTCAGTAGAGTGCACTGGCGTCACAGTTCACAGCAACCTCCAACTCTTGGGCTTAGGCGATTCTTCTGCCTCAGCCTGCCGAGTAGCTGGGACTACAGGTGCCCGCCAGAACGCCTGGCTATTTTTTTTGTTGCAGTTTGGCTGGGGCCGGCCTCGAACCCGCCACCCTCAGCACATGGGGCCGGCACCCTACTCACTGAGCCACAGGCACTGCCCAAGATTTCTTGTCTTACTTTGTAAACCAAACCAAGCAAAACATAACCCTTATTTATACACGTCTATCCTAGACGGGGAAGTTCTTGAAAGTTTCCAGCCCACTTCTGCATTTCTACTTTCAATATACTGTGCTTTCAAAGTGTATTATCTCATCTACCTTGAGAGGGAGGGTGACGTCTGTATTTTCTAAATAATGGTTCCCATGAACCAGTTAAAAAGAAAAATCAGAGGACTGATAAATATTTACCAATATTTTAATTGTTCCAGTTGAGGTTACTATAAATTAGGAAAATAGAAAACTCAACAACCAGCAACTTTCTGCCATGATTTCTTCATGATTTCTTAAAAAAGAAAGACATTTCTGTGTAGGAAGAAGGGGAGCTCTTTGCATACAGTAAGTATCTGGAAAAACTCATTATTTATTATGCATTTCCCCCATTTCACTGTGGATGAGTGGAAATGTCCTCATGCCCGTCAGTCAACTGAGTTGTGTCTGAGAACTTCTGATCTGAGCTGCCTTGCAATTCCTTCCCACATTTCAGTCACTGCTTCCTCTCCTAAGAAATGAGCCTTAGTAAAATTTTATCAAGAGAGCAAACATAAACTCCTAAAGAAGAAACTCCAGTTAGAAAGATACTTCAAAAAGATCCCAGTGGTGTCCCTTGAGTGGTTTTTCTCTTGAGTTTTTCACTTTTCCTGGCACACCCTCGTGGCAGCTGCTGCTTACCCCACACAAACTCAGAGTACTGCACTTCCTCTTGCTTTCTCAGATAATGGGTCAATTGAGGCAAAATGATAAATTTTCAAAAAGAGCTCTAGTAGAAAATCTGAAAAGAGGCTCGGCACCTGTGACTCAGTGGGTGCCAAGCCACATACACTGGAGTTGGTGGGTTTGAATCCAGCCCAAAGCTGCCAAACAACAATGACAACTACAACCAAAAAATAGATCAGCATTGTGGTGTGTGCTTGTAGTCCCAGCTACTTGGAAGGCTGAGGCAAGAGAATCACTTAAGCCCAAGAGTTCAGGTTTGCAGGGAGTTGTGACGTCATGGCATTCTACCCAGGGCGACATAGTGAGACTCTGTCTCAAAAAGGAAAAAAAAAGAAAAAAAAATCTGAAAAGAGCCAAACTAGGAAGAAGACATCAAGGCACAAAAATCGATTGGTCTTTAGAGTACCCCTCAAGTGCAGGTTGTTGTTTCTGACCCTGCTTTGCAGTATCCTGGGGTCCTGGTTTCTTTCTACAAATTGGTCACCTTTGGTCTCCCTAAGACACTCAAACTGGTTCCATCTGCAGGAGAAGTCTACTTAAACGTGTAAAATACCTGCCTGTCTTACCAGTGGCCTTGGCTGGTACAGCCTTCTCAGAGTTCTCTGCTATACGCCAGTTCCTCGCTGCGGCTACAGGGACTGTCCCTGCTTCTTGTTTCAGAGGCCTGGTTAGAGGCCCGTTCAGTTCCTGTTTCTGGTTTGCAGGCTGAAATTGGCTCACAGTTTCTTTGTGGAGTGGGAGATTGACAAGTCTCTCCAGCACAAGGTACCAGCTGTCTACTTTCCAAGGAGTTCCCCCACGTGGTCTGTTTGGACACCACCACACAACAGGGAAGGAGAGAACATAGGAAAATGCATTGTTGGCCAGTGACCCCAGGGCTGATAGTGTGCTGTGAAATCATGGCCACTCCCAGGAGGCCATTTGAGGGCATTTTATCACACACTTTCCCTTCCATCCTCCATGGAGCCCTCACTGGCTATAGAATATGCCAGCCACTTTACCTTGGGTGAGATGAGAGTTGAATTTGTGGCAAATACGGTGAGGGTGGGCAGTGTTGCAGGAACCCACAGCTTTGGAAAAGGTCTATCTTGAAGACAGGCTCAGCTTCCTGTGATTTGTTTAGTATGGGTACATGGGGACATTGGCTACATTTAAGCAAAATATCCTCATTTTCCGGGAGTAAAATTAAACTTGCAAAATTTTATTAGTGTCATAAAAGAGAAAAAAGAAAGCAAGGAAAAATGACAAATTATTTAAAAACCCATTGGTGGCTCTTAGGCTTTGCTTTCTTTAGTTGTTTTAATGTATTTGTTTTTCTCTCTGGCTGGAGACGTGAACTAGAGAAATCAGTCAAAATGTACGTCAGATTAGTGGAAAAGGAGGGTGAATGTGAGACAAGGCTGATTTTTAAAGTCTTGTCTAATTGACCTAAAAATTTAAATAAGTGAGTACTTTAACATCTTAGGTAAGTTTTATTTTGTAGTTTTTTTTTTCCTAAAAGAAAAAGTATGGTAATTTTCTTAGGAGACCCAAGAGAGAGAAGAGACAATTTAAATGTTAAGAGCATCTCCTAGTTAATAAAATCATAGGGAAGGTACTATAACTTACCCTGCAGAAATTGCACAGGGTAACTGTAACATTCCATTCCTTGCAGACCTTTCTGGTACAGTAGTTGTCAACACTGAGGAAAGCAGTTGCCTTTGGTACATGAATCATACCGAGAAGGAGGTTATATTCCTTTGTACAGGAAATGTCTAAAAGTGGTTGTAACTGGTTATATCAGTACTTTCCAATCTTTCAGCCTCTTTTGGACCTGTGTACTGTTAAGAGAAGCATGGGTGGAGAGTTGCTTTAGGGATTATCCATGAACATGGGGTCATCTCTCCACTGGCCTTTAACCGTATAAAACCAAGTATTTGCCTAAGCCAGAGAATTCTTTCTCCCTTAACGAATGTATTTCTAATTTGATTTAATTTAATTTTTTCAGACAACAACTTAACCTGGGGCTTGCTTGTTTTCTCCTTGGTTCCTTGAGATAAGTTCTGGCTCTTAAATCTGATTGATCTTCCTCTAATGTGACAGTATATTCCAAGACTCTCACTCTGTCGCTCTGGGTAGAATGCCATGGCATCATCATAGCTCACAGCAACCTCAAACTCTTGGGCTCAAGCGATCCTCCTGCCTCAGTCTCCCAAGTAGCTGAGACTACTGGTGTGCACTGTCACACCTGGATACTTTTCCTATTTTTAGTAGAGAAGAGGTCTCACTCTTACTCAGGCTGATCTTGAACTCCTGAACTCAAGCAATTCACTTGCCTTGACCTCCTAGCATGCTAGGATTACAGGCCTGAGCCACTGCGCCCGGCTTTCCTATATAATACTTGATTACCCCTATATCTTATTTTTTAAAAAAATCATGCAAAACCATTACATGTCAAATGCTGCTTAATGTCACATTCCAGTTTTCAAATATGTTTCTTGTGATAACTATCAGCTTAGAGCTCTTCCTGCTGCCCAAGGCCAAACTTTTGCTTCAGATAGATATTTCCCAATTTATGATTTGATGCCACTGGGGCTCAGATGACTTTCCATGGCTACGTGAGAATGGTAATCACTGTCTCAGTTGTTCCATGCTATGGAGTCCTCCTCTTCCGATCATCTTATTGACTCCATAAAACAAAGAGAAGTAAGTGATAGCGTGATTAACTCTGTTTTACAGTTGGAAATGCAATCTCAGCAAGCCAGAATAAATCAACTGGTTGAACAGGATTCAAGCTCAGGTCTTCTGACTTCCAAATAATCCGGTGTCTTTTCTGCTGTACCACAGTGTCCCCTTGTAGTGAATAAATAACATTTCAAAGTGCTTATGCTCCTATTAAGAGGATCAGTTCCAACATCTTGGTCCTTGATGTGAAATTATGATGTGGATAATGATGTGGAAGAGTTTTGGTAGTAACACTTAACTTCTGGTCCCCTCCTGCTAACAAATTTTAGTAACGTTTTACTAGAAATCTTATCAAATAATCAGAAAGCTAACTCTGACATTTTTTTTTGTCAGTACAAGGGAGCTTAGAGCTCAGGCTGAATAGGTTAGTTGCCTGTGGCTTGATCTCAAGCTATAAATTGGGCTTCTCCAGGTAAATCTTGGGCTATTTTCTACCACCAAGTGTTAGATCAAAAGAAGCCTTTCTCGAGAATGACCTGGGGAGCTGGGTTTACAACTCAGCCTGGGGCTTGCTTGTTCTCCCCTTGGTTCCTTGAGATGTTCTGGCTCCTAAATCTGATTGATTTACCTCTAATGTGGTAGCATATTCCCAACAATTCAATTCTTTAAGTATTTATTAATTGCTTGTGACATGCAAAGCAGAAGGCATAGATCTTCAGGAGCATGAAAGTTTATAATATATATGTGTTTTTAAGGGAAAAGAAACTGATACTGAGGAAGAATTGGGGTAAATACCTAGATTCCCTATTTAATTTTAGGAGAAACATTTTTTAAAAGTTTAAGTTATGAAACATTTTAGTCATAAGGAACATAAAACAGTGTAACAGACATTCATGTGCCACTACCTAAATATATTAGCTGTTAAACTTTTTGACATTATTCCTTTCACTTTTCTTTTTTTAAAGAGAAATAAGTCTTTCTAGATAAGACTAAAACACCCTTTCTATCTCATCAGTTTCCTCTCTGGGGAAGTGCTTCCTACATGGGAAGTGTTCCATGATAATTTTATAAACTAATTTTCAAAAATCTAAAATCATGACTCTACAAATATAAACATATGCCAAATATTTATTTGACTCATTATGTAATGAGAAAACCAGAAAGATATATTAAACCTAGTTTAAAGGTGAACTTAAAGCATGGTTATTATACACACACGCAAAATCAGGAGTGCCAAAATGAATTTGCTAATAGATGTAAAACTGGCTACTATTATGTAAGGCAGTAATGAATGTTGGAGTCATCTTTTCTTTCTGGTGGAAATCGTTCTGTCTCTACCAAACAGTATTCATTTGTAATTTTGTGGACAAGACACATGTGCATTATTACTATCCATTTGCACAACTTAATATTTACCACAGCAACATTACAAAATGGTCTAATCGCCAGAAGGGCAATCACAGGTGCACACCCTTTCAAATCAGGTAATGCCTAGGGAGTGTGTTACATAAAGCCCAGTCCTCCACTAAAAGGACACCCAATACTCTCTTTTGACCTTGTTCAACTCTTTGACAACTTTTCTTGGCACAGGGTTGGTCATTCTAAGCAGGCTCCACACCTGTCTCTCTGAGTGCTCTGGACCCAGTTCAACTTAAAGGACCTGTTGTTCATTCTTCTCTGCTTCTCTGCCACCTGAAGCGGTATGTGCACGGAGAGGACCCTACGATACCATGCTCTAACCAGGGTTCCTAATCATGATTGTTTCAGGTCAGGAAACATACCAGTTATGTAGTAGGATGTTAAGTCAGTTAGGTGTGGGGTATAACCATGGGGCCAGAACTAAGTCAGGAATACGCCATTGTGATGGCTGCAGTGCCTGGACACCAAACTTCATTCTTATTCTAGGAAATCATCATCGTTACTAATGGGAATGTCAGTAGTCTAGGCTGCTCCAAATAGACTGATTTTTTGGACAAAAAAAAATTCTTATTTTTTTTATTTTAGAAGGCTGGGAAACTACCATAAAATTGCACATGTTGAGTATATAACTTTGGTCTCCTAATTTAAGGCAAACCATTCACAAATAGACAATATTCTGTGTGCTAGGTGCCATGTCAGGTACTCGATGTACATGACCTTATCCAGTCTTTAAAACAGCTATATGAGGCAGATAGCATCAGCTGGTCTATTTTACTTATGGCGAGACTGAGTGAACGTGTTATCAACTTTCCAAGGCTACTAAGGGGCAGAGCCCAGTTTTGAACCTAAAATAGTCTGATTTCAGAGTCTATTCATTTATAAGTGTGTTCTTCTGTCTCCAAGAAGTAAATTTTCTATTTGAAAACATTGAAATTATTATTATTTTTTTTTGAGACAGAGCCTCAAGCTATCCCCCTGGGTAGAGTGCCATGGCATCACAGCTCATAGCAACCTCTAACTCCTGGGCTCAAGCGAGTCTCCTGTCTCAGCCTCCCAAGTAGCTGGGACTACAGGCGCTCGCCACAACGCCTGGCCATTTTTTGGTTGCAGCCATCATTGTTGTTTGGCAGCCCAGGCTGGGGATTCAAACCCGCCACCTTAGGTGTATGTGGCTGGTGCCTTAGTCGCTTGAGCCACAGGCGCTGAGCCGAAAACATTGAAATTATTAACACCACCATTATAGTTATCTTATCAGATATGTCAGTAGACATTTTTTGCTACTTAAAATCTGTAAGATTTCTTTCTTAGGTCTGTACAGAATTATGTTTTAAAAGTATAATTTCTGGCTGGATGTGGTAGGACATGCTGTGATCCCAGCACTTTGAGATGATGAGGTGGGAGGGTCACTTCAAGTCAGAAATTCAAGACCGACCTGAGCAAGACTGAGACCCTGTCTGTAGGAAAAGTAGAAAAATTAGCCAGGTATCCTAGCATGTGCCTGTAGTCCCAACTACAAGAGAGGCTGAGGCAGAAGGGTCCCTTGAGCCCAAGGGTTTGAGGTTGCAGTGAGCTGTGATGATACCATTGCACTCTAGTCTGGGTGATAAAGCGAGACCAGTCTCAAGACAAAAAAAAAGTATACTTTCTGTCTTTTATGATGTTATAGTTCACCAGTTGAATCCAACTATTTTATAATTATTGGGAGCCTACCATGTGCATGATGATATAACGAATAAGTAAAAAATTCCAAGGGAAAATTTCTTCTTGTTTTTGTTCAGTGGCCTAGGCACCGGAGTGCAGTAGTGTGATCATAGTTCACTACAACCTCAAGCTACTGAGCTCAAGCAGTCCTCCCACCTTGGCCTTCTGAGTAGCTGGGGCTATAGGCATGCACCAGCTAATTTTTCTTACTTTTTGTAGTGGCAGGGTCTTGCTATGTTGCCTAGGCTGGTCTTGAACTCCTGGGCTCAAGCGATCCCCCCACCTTGGCCTCCCAAAGTGTTAGAATTACAGGTGTGAGCCACTGCATCTGCTTCCCACTTTACTTTTTCATGAAAGCAGTATCATATTGAAAACTACTTAAATACTTCCCAAATTTTATTAATAACCATTCTCAGATCTCTTATACATAATGATAAAATCTTATTAAATTTACTTTTAAGGGGACTATTATAATTCTTTAAGAAGAATATTTTTACACTGACTCTTATGAAAGCAGGTAGGGTTACTGCCTGAGACTTGGAACCTTTTTTTTTTTTTTTTGAGACGGAGCCTCAAGCTATCCTCCTGGGTAGAGTGCCATGGCATCACAGCTCACAGCAACCTCCAACTCCTGGGCTCAAGCGAGTCTCCTGCCTCAGCCTCCCAAGTAGCTGGGACCACAGGCGCCCAGCACAACGCCCAGCCATTTTTTGGTTGCAGCCATCATTGTTGTTTGGCGGGCCCAGGCTGGGGATTCGAACCCGCCACCTTAGGTGTACGTGGCTGGCGCCTTAGCCAATTGAGCCACAGGCGCCGAGCCTAAAAGAGGGACTTAAAAAAATATAGTCTCATGAACACATATTTAAGGTGATGGGTATTCCTTCCAGTTATATTGATTTGATCTTTATAAATTATATGAATACATTAAATCATCACATGCACCCCAGAATAGTCCATCTATTTTGTATCAGTTGAAAAAGCAATTAAAAAATTGTCTCATGAAATCCCCTAAAAACAATATTACAACTGAAATTTGGTCCCTTTCTCATAGGGAATTATTTTATTATAGAATTCTAACCAGTTTTCTTTGACTTAGCCATATTAATAAATGTCAATGGCTCAAGTTTCTTCCACGTATTTCCCTAAAACAAATATTAAAATATTAGATCAGTATAGGGCAGAGCCTGTGGCTCAAAGGAGTAGGGCACCAGCCCCTTATGCCGGAGGTGGTGGGTTCAAACCCAGCCCTAGCCAAAAACTGCAAAATATACATATACATATATATATATAGTATATATATTAGATTAGTATAAAGTGAAAGATTAAAATAGTAGCTTTTATAGCACCAGATAAAACAGAAACAAAGAAACTATATGACACATGAATTTTCAGAACTATTTACAGGCCATTTTGGTAATCAAATTGAGATGTCTGTCTTCTGAAAATTTTCCTAAATCCCTTAGATTCTGTATTCTCCAGAAATTTGGGGGATGCTCTACTGTTCCATAATAATCCCGACTGGACAGCACAGACTATATGCTTTACAAATCCAGTTATTTCTGATACCAGAACTACAAATTCAGTTGTTTCCAGAATTCACAAAAAATTCAAACCCCCCAAATGAGACACAGGGCTCAAAAATAGATGATGCTGAGCTTTTAATATAAGCTTTTTAATATAACAAGACTTTAAAGAGTAATATTTTGGCAGAGAAGAGTCAGGAAGAATAAGCTCAATGATGCCTCCTTCTCGGTCCATTTCTCCATTCAATATCTGGTGTGGAGAGTAAACAGAATTAAAAAAGAATTCAACCAAGGGTTAAAAACTGCTGTCTACCTCTCAGAAAGGGTGGAATCTATGCTTTCTTTTTTTTGGAGAGGAAGGAGACCAGTAGGGAATAAAGAAGAGGAAAAGTCTGGATGCTTGGTGAGAGACAGTGCTGGCTGGAATGTTATCAAAGGCAGGGTGCAGTGGCTACACCTGATCTGTCCGTCCAGCATTCTCAATGCCTGGCAGATTATGGGCATTCAACAAACTTCACCTGATGTGCTCACTTCAGCAGACTGTATACTAAAATCAACATCATTTAAATGAATAAACAAATGAAATGAGGTGGCACATACACAGAATTTCTTCTCAGGTAGCATGCCCTTTTATCTGTCATGGAGAAAGTATAAATTCTAAGTATAAATTCAATACTGTAGTTGGATATAAAACATGAGTCTGGACTGGAACATATAAGATAAAAGATACAGAAAGGATTTTAAGATAAGTCAGAGAAATGATAAGGGGGTTCATGTTACCAATACTCACCTAGGACTCGCATTGTGGCGGTGATCTGGAAACAGCAGCTTAAATCATGAGAGGATGTGTGCACCTGAGGCCACACCTGCTGAAGCTGTCACAGCACTTCATAGCCCCTTTGCATTCATAATCATTTGTACAGGGATCTTCAGGACAGTAGGTGGAACTCTTAGACTGTTGTTTAGAGGCCTGTTTGCTAGGAAGGGGCCTAAATTTGTTTTGGTTCGGATTTTGACCCCGTTGCTGCTTTATCTCAAAAGATTGTATAAAACTAGGACACATTCCTGGTCTCTCTTCATCTATGAAAGAAGAAAAACATTGTGAGACTTTTTACCTTCTCTGTATTTATGCTAATACAAGGATTTGCTATTTTGCCCATAATATGTCCATAATCTCCTTAATTATGCTATTCACTTAGTTGATCTCTCTCTTTAAAATGTTAAAATGTCTTAAAAGCACTATAAAACATTACTGAGTATATTTGCAAGGTCTAATTAAAGTGCATATGCTACTACTGAGTGTATTTTTAAGGTACAGACCAGGCCCAACCTTCTCACTGTAATACTTTGTTATATATGACACATGACAAATATAGAATATACTCATATATAGTAAGAATGTATATTTGGAATATTTATATACAAAATTGAAGAACATATGTTCAGAATATATATAGTTAGAATATACAATGTTTGTATATTTAGAATACATGCATTTGAAATAAATTGGGGTGAAGAAATTACATATATGATGAGAAAGGATACTTCAACTCATTTGTTTATTTTACTAGGATCTTCTTAAAGTTCTATATCAGATTAATACAATATTTTTTTACACGAATACACTTTTTAATCACCAGAAATGCTCAAATATAGGCACTTGGCATTATCCAATTATAGGGATGGTCAACAGATGTAGATACTTTTAGCTCATCCATTTCCTAATTCATTTAATTTTTATTTTTTTTCTCGTTCTGTCACCCTTGGTAGAGTGCCATGGCATCAGAGCTCACAGCAACCTCAAACTCAAACTTCTGGGCTCAAGAGATCCTTTTGCATCAACCTCCTGAGTAGCTGGGACTACAGGTGCCTGCCACAATGCCTGGCTATCTTCAGAGATGAGGTCTCACTCTAGCTCAGGCTGGTCTGGAACTTGTGAGCTCAGGCAATCCACCCAACTCAGCCTCCCACAGTGCTAGGATTACAGGCATGAGCCACCATGCCCAGCCTTATTGTCTCACTTATTTAATTTCTAACAAATATTTATTGAGTGCCTACTATCTGTAGTGGTCAGAACAAACCAAAAATGTCCTCTCATAGAGTGGGCAAAACAGAGAAGGATGCATTAGTAAATTTATAGTATATATTAGACAAAGAATACGGCTAAAGGGAATAATTAAATCAATGGAGATTCCCTAAAACCTTCTTACAATCTTAAAGGCCACTAATTCTTTAACCCTGGCTATGTAAACATTAATCTACATGAATCAGTTGTGCTCAGAAGTTTTTCTACACTATTCATCTCATCTATATACATGTACTTCCATTCAAGAAGCCCTGATAAATGTTGATCAGGACCAACAGAAATAGTATTTCTCCTTTACGTGAGGTCAATTAGGTTATTATCAATGATTAATGACGTGCAGGAAGTACTATAAACGGCTTTGGGGCAGAGGTTTGAGACAGTTTCATTCTGTCACCCTGGGTAAAGTGTGTCATGGCATCATAGCTTACAGCAAACTCAGTCTCTTGGGCTCAAGCAATCCTCTTGCTTTGGCCTCCCCTGTAGCTTGGACTATAGGCATGAGCCACAACACCTGGCTGGTTTTTCTATTTTTAGTAAATATGGGGTCTCGTTCTAGCTCAGGCTGGTTTCAAACTTTAATGCTCAGGCAATCCACCTGCCTAAGCCTCCCAGAGTAATTAGAATTACAGGCATGAGCCACCATGCCCAGCCAGCATTATAAACTTTCATAATAATTCTATGAATTTTTACACAATAAAACGTTAACATTTAACATATGGATACAGTAATTCTTACTGGTCATTATACCATAAAAAACAATGGACATTGGCTTGGCGCCTGTGGCTCAAGTGGCTAAGGCGCCAGCCACATACACCTAAGGTGGC
>CAUYQV010198310.1:0-13433 GCA_963574575.1 Galagoides demidoff | reverse complement strand
TTTTGGTTGCAGCCATCATTGTTGTTTGGCGGGCCCAGGCTGGATTTGAACCTGCCACCTTAGGTATATGTGGCTGGCGCCTTAGCCACTTAAGCCACAGGGCCGAGCCTGTGCCTCTTAAGTATTCAGTAGACTCCCAGTTATCCAGAACCCAAGCAACCCACACTCCCAAGCAACCAGCAGGTACTAGACCAAAAAAAAAAAAAATTGGACTTTGAACTTGGTACCGGTGCAACGCTCCATGTGTCACTTCCCCAGCTCCCATGTCTTCCCTGTAACGGTGTTATATGTCATTTGAAGTTACAAAAAATATGGTAGTGAAGTTGAAAAGCGTATTGGCTGCCATTTAACTAAAATCATACACTGCATTTACACAGCTGTTTTATAATATAATAAAACTATGTTACAGTAGGTGGTTTGTCTTTATTTGTCTTAATTTACTTTTAATTAGTGTATTTCAATATTAATACCAAGTCAATACAGAGTTTATGGTAGAGTATAGGATGGGGCATAGAATTAGTTAGACCTAGTTTTAATTGTAATTCTCAAGCAACCAGAAACTACATTTATCCAGAATCAACCAATCCTGCATAACAGGGACACGAGTGTTATAAGCTTTCTTTATCTGCGATAGTGATTAGGGTCCTATTCTCTACCTGAAAAAAGGGACATGCCATAAAATCCTTGGAGACCCACACCATGGTTTTCCTATGTATCCTCAAAGTTCCTAACAGAGCATACTACTCTAAATAAATATAGGGTGGCCATAAAGTTCACGTGCAATTTAGCCGCTGCGCACAAACTTTATGGCCACCCTATACAATAAAAATAAAACAAGCTGGTGCCTGTTTAGCCCTGGGCTATAAGACTGAAGTTATTATCCGAAGAAAAGTCTCTATTTATAAAGTTTGTTATTTGTTATCCAAATAGAATACATGCTTCATACAGGCAGGGACATTATCTTATTTTCCCTAAACTCCAAATGACAAGCATTCCACACATTTGTTAAGAAAATGGATGGATTAATGCACACATTTTTATGAGCACTCTAAGCTTTCATCTATATCCTTAAACCAAGTCCAAATATTTCACAATTTACACAATACAAACATTTAAAAGGACATAAAATAGAAATTGGAATCTAAGCCAAGTAAGAACTAGCAGAATAGGGATTTTCAATTAGCTAATCACATAAAAAAGGAAAGAACATTTGGTGACAACCATCAACTGAGACTGATTCCTCCTTTGGTATTATTTATTTAAGAAATCAGTAAGTGACCAGCGTGTATATAATACAGAAGACCTTTTCCTTTGCTTATTGCCCTCCTCCCCCTAAGCCTTTGTAGACATGGTCTCCTTATTGTCCCCTCCTGTGAAATTTTAATACTACATATACACTGTATATTTACTTGTGCATATCTGTGCTTTATACATTTAAAAATTAGGATTCTTTTTTAACTCTCTAAAACCCACTTCTCACTCCGATTGAGAATGCATGGTCTTGCAGATTCTAGAACAGTGTTTCTCAAAATAGATTCCAGAAACATGTGCTAGAAAGCCTGAAAAACTATTTTCTTTTTTTTTAATTATTTTTTATTAAATTATAACTGTGTACATTGATGCCTTTATGGGGTTAGTGTGGTGATTTGATACACAATGTCAAATGTTTACATTGAACTAAGAAACACATCCATCACAATTATACTCACTTCTTAATAGTTCGGAAATGTACTATTGCATCATGTGAGGTCCCCCCAAATACCCTTCCTTGTCCCATACCCCTCGTCCCCTCCCCTCTCTCTCCTCTTCCCTTCTACTTTCTGGACTATAGTTATGTTTTGCCATTCATATAAGTACATAGGTGATTGTATATTGATTTCATAGTAGTATTGAGTACATTGGACACTTTTTTTTCCCATTCTTGAGATACTTTACTAAAAAGAATATGTTCCAGCTCCATCCAGGTAAACATAAAAGATGTGAAGTCTCCTTCCTTTACATGGCTGCATAGTATTCCATGGTGTACATAGACTACAATTTGTTAATCCATTCATGGGTCAATGGACACTTGGGCTTTTTCTATGTCTTGGCTATTATGAATTGGGCTGCAGTAAACATTCTGGTGCAAATGTCTTTGTCATAAAATAATTTTTAATCATCTGGGTATATACCTATTAGAGGAATTGTAGGATTGAATGGCAGGTCTACTTTTAGTTCCTTGAGTATTCTCCAAACTTCTTTCCAAAAAGGTCGTATTAGCTTGCATTCCCACCAGCAGTGTAGAAGCGTTCCCTTCTCTCTGCATCCATGCCAACATCTGTAGTTTGGGGATTTTGTGATGTGGGCTAATCTTACTGGAGTTAGCTAATAACTCAAAGTGGTTTTGATTTGCATTTCTCTGATGATTAAGGATGATGAGCATTTTTTTCATGTGTTTGTAGGCCTTGTGCCTGTCTCCATCAGAGAAGTTTCTGTTCAAGTCTCTTGCCCACACATAGAAATGGGGTTATTTATTGTTTTCTTATTGATTAGTTTGAGTTCTCCGTAGATTCTAGTTATCAGACCTTTGTCAGAAGCATAACCTGCAAAAATCTTCTCCCATTCTGAAGGTTGTCTGTTTGGTTTCCTTACTGTGCTCTTGGCTGTGCAGAAGCTTTTTTTTTTTTTTTTTTTAGACAGAGCCTCAAGCTTTCCCCCTGGGTAGAGTGCTGTGGCATCACAGCTCACAGCAACCTCCAACTCCTGGGGTCAACGAGTCTACTACCTCAGCCTCCCAAGTAGGTGGGACCACAGGCACCCGCCACAATGCCCAGCTATTTTTTGGTTGCAGCCATCATTGTTTGGCGGGCCCAGGCTGGATTCGAACCCGCCACCTTAGGTGTTTGTGGCTGGCACCTTAGCCACTTGACCCACAGGCACTGAGCCTGTGCAGAAGCTTTTTAGTTTGATCAGATCCCAGTAATGGATTTTGGTGTTGCTTCAATTGCCCAGGGGGTCCTCCTCATAAAATATTCTCCCAGGCTGATTTCTTCAAGTGTTTTCCCTGCACTCTCTTAATATTTTTATAGTTTCATGTCTTAAGTTTAACTCTTTTATCCAGTGAGAATCAATTTTTGTTAATGGTGAAAGGTGGGGGTCTAGTTTCAGTCTTCTACAGGTCTCCAGCCAGTTCACCCACAACTATTTGTTAAATAGGGAGTCTTTCCCCCACTGAATATTTCTGATAGGTTTCTTGAAGATCAAATGATGATAAGTAGCTAGGTTCATCTCTTGGTTCTCTATTCTGTTCCATAAATCTACTGCTCTGTTTTTGTGCCGGTACCATGCTGTTTTGAAAACTATAGATTTATAGTATAGCCTAAAGTCTGGTAACATGATACCTCCTGATTTGTCCTTATTTCTGAGTAATGTATTTGCTATTTGAGGTAAAAAACTATTTTCTTCAAGAATTCATTACCAAGTTTAAGCAACATTAGTCCAAAATCTAAATATTGTTAGTGCTTTTTGTATGACACTGTTTTAACCTGAGTTAAACTTCAGATGATTCTGTCTGTTGCTGATTTAATAATTATCAGATAATTACTAATGATAGTACTAAAAATAGCATCATATTGTTAGATATCATCTAATTCAAATCCTTCCTTTCATAGATGAACAGACTAACTGGGGAAGGAGATGTGTGGATTCGAGGCACCCAACCACAGTGGTTTTGGGTTTTTTCTTGGCTGGCTTATTTTGTTTCTATTACATTACATTGCTTTTAAAAGGTTAGGACATTTCCAATACCACCACAAGTTTGTGGATCTGGTCTGTGTCAAACTGTTTATTAAACTGTACATAATACAGGTAAAAATCGTTCTATACAACTTGCTGGGAACTAAAATGGGATTGCTTATTAAATAAAAATGGATCAATTATATGTACCAAGAGTTTTCTTCATAACTAATGTTAAGGTACTAGAATATGAGCAATGAAATATTGAGAAATATAGTACTATTTAAGCTCTTGAGTGTGCTTTTAAAAGAAAACACTGTTTTTGTTGCCTGTCAAAAACTGAGATGTCTTCTAATCTTTGTCAAATAAAATAGAAAAGTACATAACTGAAAATCCATTTTCCCAGGTTTATTATTTGCAAAAACTTTTGTCAGAATTACAATGCTGTAATCTAAATTTAAAGACAAATGACTATCTTCAACAATACAAAATCAACAGTTAAACCTAGTTCAGATGATGCTATAAATATGAAAGTGACATCATGATGTAAACTGTTTCCGGACAGCTAGTGGTAAGATAGATAGTTTGTAATTATCCACATTGTTATAGTCGAAAAGCAAAGAAAAAAACAACTTTAAGGACCAAAATTTACTTTTATTTCAGGTCACTTCAGTGGAACTTATTAAGAAAGCTTCCTCCTAATGGCTTCAAGAATTACCATGATCTTCAGAAATTGTAAGAAAAAAATTAATGCTGGTATTAAAACGAACTAGCATTTTGGGGGCATATCAGTTTTTTCCCATTTCTGTGAAGACCAACCCTATCCCACTGCTAATTCTCTTCAGGGAATTATTTAGCTGGACATTTCCAGGTAACACTTTTTCTAAGTCGTAGAAGCCATTCCAGAAAAATCTCGAATATCTATTACCAAAGAAGCAGGTGCAAGTGTGCTGGGAATCCTCCTATTACACTACCCGAAATGGAAATACTCAGGAGCTTTTACTCTGTGCTTTAGTCTAACACAGACCATCTCAATGCTTATCTTAGAGAAAAATGTAATGGGGTTCTGCCAGATCTGCCATCCAGATTAGATTAGATAGTGAAGCATTTTCTTCCAAATGCTTTCAAATTCAGTTTCTACCTGAGATAGCAAGTTATTGTGCTTTGAAACCTCTGAGCATGTTGCTTTGGGGATTTGATCCCATTTTCACATCTGCCTGCCCGGTTGGGTTTTATTTTGGCCTTGAGTAGTAACTGACTACCTTCCTTCATTTTAGGGTCATACATGTACTCTCAAAAATCCACAGTGTACCCAGTGATGTTTACCTGTTATTTAGGTCAACTTTGAGACTAAATGATTATCATCATATGCTTGAATTGTTAGGTTTAGATACCCTGTACCTAAATCACACTAGCTAGAAAACATCTCACAATGCCTTCAGGGTGGTGGGGAGAGGTTGTTTTGTTTTTTCTTTTTGAGACAGTGTTTCACTCTGCTGCTGAGGCTAGAGTGCCCCAGCATCAGGCTAGCTCACAGCAACTTCAAACTCCTGGGTTCAAGTGGTCCTCCTGCCTGAGCCTCTCTAGCAGCTGGGACTACAGATATGTACCAGGAAAGCCAGCTAATTTTTCTATTTTTAGTAGAGATAGGGTCTCATTCTTGATCAGGTTGGTTTCAAACTCAAGGGATCCTCCCTCCTTGACCTCCCAGAGTACTAGGATTATAGGTATGAGCCATTGTGCCCATCCCAAAATTCCTTTTTTTATTTTCAGATCTGTATTCATTTTAGATTTAGTTTTACACTAGACAAACCTGACAAATACACATTTTTTAAGATAAAAGATGGAAATATTATAGAATCACAAGAAAAATCAACCTATCTCATTCAATGAAATGCTTTAAAAACCCAGATCATCTGCAGAAAAATATATTTCATATTTGAAAATAAAAATTCTAATGAAAATGGCTTTTCAGAACTTCTTTCTGAACACTTAGCAATCAAAAGAGAAGAAAATTTCAAAATTAAGCCTGACACAAAAACTTCAAGAGGATACCTCCTTATTCCCTTAACTGTGTCAGCCTGCATTCTTGTCTTGGCTTCCAATCTAATCTCTATTCTTCTCACCCTGATTCCTTTTATTCATATTTTTCTCCTTTGCCATTTAAACTCCTTATGAATTGCACCAAATATTTTTAGAACAAAGCTTGGGGTGTCAAATTAATAAGATTAAAATTGGTGTGCTTGGTGGATTTGTGATTAAAATGGACTATACTTTGAGACATTAAAGATGTCATATGCTTGTATTTCTGCCAGCACTGTGTTGGGCACGGACAAATTTGAAGAATTATAGCAGGAAGTTCAGCACCTGTGGCTCAAGTGGCAAAGGCGCCAGCCACATACACCTGAGCTGGTGGGTTTAAATCCAGCCTAGGCCCACCAAACAACAATGATGGCTGCAACCAAAAAATAACAGGGCATTGTGGCAGACTCCTATAATCCCAGCTAGTTGGGAGGCAGAGGCAGGAGCATCACTTGAGCCCAGGAGTTGGAGGTTGCTGTGAGCTGTGATGCCACGGCACTCTACCCAGGGTAACAGTTTGAGACTCTGTCTCAAAAAAAAAAAGAGATTCCTCTACTAGGTATATATCCAGAAGACCAAAAACCACATTACAAACAAAGATTCTATATCAGAATGTTTATTACTGCCCAATTCATAATTGCTAAATCATGGAAGAAGCCCAAGTGCCCATTGATCCACGAATGGATCAATAAATTGTGGTATATGTATACCATGGAATATTATGCAGCCATAAAGAAAGATGGAGACTTTACCTCCTTCATGTTTACATGGATGGAGCTGGAACATATTCTTCTTAGCAAAGTATCTCAAGAATGAGCAAAAAGTATCCAGTGTATTCAGCCCTACTATGAAACTAGTTTATAGCTTTCATAAGCTATAGCCCAATTATAGCCCAAGAATACGGGACAAGGGAGAGGAAAGAGAGGTGTGAGGGAAGGGTGGGTGGTGGGAGGGTGATTGGTGGGACCACACCTATGGTCCATCTTACAAGGGTACATGTGAATCTTTCTAAAAGCAGAATATAAATGTCTTTTTTTTATTAAATCATCGCTCTGTACATCAATGAAATCACAGGGTACAGTGTGGAGTTTTCATATACAATTTGAAATAGTCTCATCAAACTGGTTAATGTAGCTTTCACGTAATTTTCTTAGTTATTAAGACATTCATACTCTGCTTTTAGAAAGATTCACTTGTATGTAGGAAGACATAACCTAATTATAGCTTTAGAATATGGGGAGAGGGGTGGGAGAGGGGAGGAGAGCCGGTGGGTGGGTGGAGGGAGGGTGATTGGTGGGGTCACCTCTATGATTTATCTTACAAGGGTACAAGTGAATATAAATGTCTTATCACAATAACTAAGAAAATGCCATGAAGGTTATGTTAACCAGTTTGGTGAAAATATTTCAAATTGTATATAAAACCAGCACACTGCATTAATGTACACAGCTATGATTTAATAAAAAAATTTAAAAATTTTTAAAAAAGAATTATAGCAGGAAATGGCCAACGGTCTGACTTCCAGGCCTGTCTAATTAGTGAGTGCTTTGCTATGTGTGAAATTTTTATCCCTAGTAAACTATTATTGTTTACCTCTGTGATAAGAATTTCTAAATAAAAACCAGCCTAATTATGCATGAATTTAACAGCCAAATAAAGTGACACGGTATCTAGCATCGCTAAATTATTGTACACGATCACGTTTTTCAATTTTTAATTGTTTAAATTGTCCTAAAATGTAATATAAAAATATCCATCTTATTTAAGTGCATATTCTGAGACATTAAGTACATTCACCTTATTGTGCTCCTATTACCATCGTCCATCCACAGATCTCTTTTCACTTTGCAGAGCTGAAACTCTGTTTCATTATGGTTTTCTTTTTTAATAATCATTTTCACAGGTGCCTGCAAAACAATAAAATTAGATCTATATCCATCTATGCTTTCAGAGGACTGTACAGCCTTAATAAACTGTAAGTACCACTTGCCCATTCCATGGTGGTCTGGCAGCCTGGCCCCTTGCAGTCCAGACCTATCCTCCCACCCACAGTCAGGCCAAAGAGATGGAAGCAAGTGGAGCTGAAGGGACAGGACTATGTCATGGTGAAGAGCCTAGGATTTCCGGTCAGACAGGCTTCAGTCTGAGTCCTAAGTGTATCACTTGCTAGATATGTGACCTTGAGTAATTTGTTTTCCTCTCTGGGCATCCATTTTCTCTACTATAAAACACAAATTATAATAGTTCCCACCTCAGTGTTGTTGTAAGGAGCAAATGAGAAGCTCCATGGGAAGCATTGGCTACACTGTGCCTGGCACAGAATAAGAACTTCTCTCCATCCTCTGTGGTGACAGAAGTGAGGATGGAAAGAACTTAGTCAAAGACAGAAAGCCTGATAAGATTCGTGAAGAAGAAATAAAACCCTGGAGGCTTCCCCCATTCTTGTTTTTCTTTTTTCACTAATCCCACTTGTATAAATATATAAATACTGTAAGGTTAAAAAAAAAAATTGGAGGATGGTGCCTGTGGCTCAGTGGGTAGGGCACTGGCCCCATGTACTGAGGGTGGCGGGTTCAAACCTGGCACCAGACAAACTGCAACAAAAGATAGCCAGGTATTCTGGCGGACACTTGTCATCCCAGCTACTTAGGATGCTGAGGCAAGAGAATCACCTAAGCCCAGGGGTTGGAGGTTGCTGTGAGCTATGACTCTACAGCACTCTACTGAGGGTGATAAAGTCAGACTCTGTCTCAAAAAAAAAAATTTATTATGGTAAAAGATGCATACTATACAATTTCCCATAAGTGTACATAGCAGTGGCATTAAGTGTGTTCACACTGTTGATGAGAGACCTGTGGAAAGAAGGGAGGGGGAGATGATTGGTGGGAGGAGGGAGAGAATTTGGTGGGATCTCGCCTAATATGCACAATGCAAGGGTACGTTTCAAAATAATTAAGAGTAAATTATAAATGTCTTACCACAAAAAATAAGTGAGGTGATGGTTATGTTAATCAGTTTGATTTAGGCATTCCACATTGTAAAATCATCACATTGTACCCCATAAATATATATAGTTATGATTTAATAAAAAATTAAATTTAAAAAAAAAGAAAGATCTATAGAGGGAGACCCAGGATAGTAGCATCACTATGTGCTTAATGAATCTGAATATACACTTAAAAATGGTTAAGATGAGGGCAGGGCATGGTGGCTCACGCCTGTAATCCTAGCACTCTGGAAGGCCAAGGTGGGTGGATTGCCTGAGTTCACAGGTTCGAGACCACCAAGAGCAAGAGCGACACCCCATCTCTAAAAAAAAATAGCCAGACCTTGTGGAGGGCACCTGTAATCCCAGCTACTTGGGAGGCTGAGGCAAGAGAATCACTTGAGCCCAAGTTTTTGAGGTTGCTGTGAGCTATAATGCCACTGCACTCTACCAAGGGCAACAAAGTGAGACTTTGTGTCAAAAAAAATTAGTTAAGATGGTGAATTTTATATGTCTACTTTATTACCGTTTTAAACATTAAAAATATGTGAAAAGGTTTAACCACCATCACCATCCACCTCCAGAACTTTTTCATCTTCCCCAAATGATACTCCGTACCTGTTAAATAAATTATTTAACTCCTCATTTCCTTCCCTCCCCCATCTTATTTTCTGTATCTATGAACTGACTCCTCTGAGTGCCTCATAAAGCAGAATCATAAAGTATTGGTCCTTGTGTATCCGACCATCTTCTCTTAGCACGCGGTCTTCACTGTTCATCAGTGCTGTTGCACATGTCAGAATTTCTTCCTTTTCAAGGCTGACTATCATCCCACTGCGGCATTTCATGCTACATTTTATTTATCTGTTTCTCCATCGATGGACATTTGGGTTGTTTCCACTTTTGGCTGTTGTGGCTAATTCTGCTGTTAACATGAGAGAGCAAGTATCTGTTTGAGTTTCTGCTTCAATTCTTTCAGGTGTATACCCAGAAGTGGGATTTCTGGTCTTATGGTAACTGTACGTTTGATTTTTTTTTTTTTTTTGGAGGAACTATATACTGGTTTCCATAGCAGCCACATTATGTTGCTTTTCAACCAGCAATGCATAAGTTTCTCCACATTTTCTGGTCTGGATTTTGTGTTTGTTTGTTTGGTTGATTTGACAATAACTATCCCAATGGGTAGGAATTTGTATCTTAATTGTGCTTAAGAGCAAAGCTTTTTAAAATAGGTTTTGTCAAAGTTCCATTTAATTGAATTCTACCAAATAGCCTCTTAGAAGAGGTAATTGAAAGGAAATCATAGATAACCCCAAATCACGTAAATATATAATGCCCTGTATTTCCATTTCTGTCCATTTGTTTTCGATCTTATCCCGTGATCTATCCTAACCCAAGAAAATCAGTCTGATTTTTAGTTTGTGATATCGAATTTGGGGCTGAGCCAAAAAGATCACTAGTAATTTACCAGCAAGATGGAAGAAGGTGGCAGGAGACCCAAAGCCCCGACAGTAACCGTTTCCCTCATACCCCCTTTGTACCCATCCCTGCTCGTGGTGTCTTAGCAAAGCACCCACAGTCAGTGATGGGTTCACTCTCCTGAGTATCTTTCTCCCCATGAGTCTTGTCAAATCTCACTGAACAGCATCTGCTTGGTTTAACGTGCAGTAGATGTGAGGGAGGTCTTGAAAGGTAGCACAGAACTGGAGAGTAATCTAAAGGTTCCCTCCATCTCTTTCACTGCTGTTGTTGTTTGTTTTGGGGGGGGTGTGTGTGTGAAGTTTTTCTTTTTGTTTTGTTTTTGAGGCAAAGTCTCCCTCACACCCTGGGCTGGAGTGCCATGGCTTCAGCCTAGCTCACAGCAACCTCAAACTTCTGGGTTCAAGAGATCCTCCTGCCTCAGCCTCCTACCAGTCCCCGTGTGGTGGGGAATACCATCACCCACCACCACCCCGGGTTAATTTTTTCTATTTTTAATAGAGATGGGGACTCACTCTTGCTTAAACAGGTCTCAAACTGGTGACCTCAAGCAAGTTCCCCAGATGTTTGGATTACAGGCATGCTGCACCCGGCCCAGCCTTCTTAACCTATTTTTGTATAACTCTGGAATATTGTTTCACCATACTTCCACCACATACTTCTATTTTCATAAATAACCGTAAGGCACGTGCTTTTCACTCATCCATGGTCTTCATTAGCGCGTACAGAGCACAAATCCTTCAGACAGACCCCGGGAGGGCCTGGAGGTTAAGCTGGGTCCAGCGTGTAAGCGGCTTATCCTCAGCGTTCAGGCCGGGACCGAGCTGTCTCTGGGCAGAGGCTCACGCCGGCTCTCCAGAAGCCTGTGATCTAGGGTGGGCAAACAACGCCAATGAATATATAACAGCAAATAACAGCCAAAAGGACTTACATCCTAAACCGTGCTGCTCACACCCAACCTGCTACTCCGGTTCACTGAAAGGATGGTCACTTCCGGTCCGGGACAGAGGCGCGGCTCTGAGAACTGAAGGGGACGGGCCTGCGCAAATGAGCACAGGACAAAAGGGGGATCAAAGGCCTTGTTCCTGGGGGTCAGGGTGTGTTGGCTTACTCAAGAACCCCCTGAGGTTTTTCATGGTCAATGTTAAAACTATTTCTTGGCTCCGCACCCATAGCACAGTGGTTTAAGGCACCAGCCACATACTACAAGTCTGGCAAGTTCAAATCCAACTGGGGCCTGCTAAACGACAATGACAACTGCAACAAAAAATAGCCAGGCGTTGTTGTGGTGGGTGCCTGTAGTTGCAGCTCCTTGGGAGGCTGAGGCAAGAGAATCACGTAAGCCCAAGAGTTTGAGGCCGCTGAGAGCTGTGTCATCATGGCACTCCCCCAAGGGTAACCAAAAAAAAAAAACCAAACCTATTTCTTACACCTGCCTGCCACAATGCCCGGCTATTTTGTTGTTGTTGTTGTTGTTGCTGTCATCGTTGTTTAGCAGAGCCTGGCTGGGTTCGAACCCAATAGCCCCACTGCATGTGGCCGGTGCCCTAACCTCTGAGCTACGAGTGCCATGCCAAGTATGCATCCTTCTGTGAAGCCTTCCTGTCTCCCATTCCACCATGCGCTGCCTTCTCCTCCCCTAGCTGAGGCAGACGCTTTCTCCTCCGTGATGGCAGAGCAATCGTATACCATACCCATCCTATTCTCCCACTGTTGCATGATAACCTAGTCTCATGCTGTTTCCCCTCCAGACCCAAAGCCCCTTAAAAAAAGGAACAGCAAACTTAGCACAGTGCCAGAGTAGGAACTCACAACGATTTGATGAATGAATGAATTGATGAACATATTAACTAATTATGGAGAAGTTAAAAGCTTCTCCATAGAGATGATAAGTTAGGTGACTTTAACTCTTAGAAATTCAAAAGCAGGGATGTGACATGATGAGAATAATATATAAGAAAATTTAAGATTGGTGATTCTTGTTTTTATTTTCCTTGTTGTAAAACATCCAAAAGGTACAAATTTGTTGTTGTCATTTATCCTTTTCCAGGTATCTCAGTCATAACCGAATAACCTTCCTGAAGCCGGGTGTTTTTGAAGATCTTCACAGACTAGAATGGCTGTAGGTTCAATTTATGTGACATCTTATAGTATTAGTCTTCAGGCTTTAAAGATACATAAATGAATTCATTTTTCTTTTCCTGGCTGGCAGGATAATTGAAGATAATCGCCTCAGTCGAATTTCCCCACTAACATTTTATGGACTCAATTCTCTTATTCTTTTGTAAGTATTAAAGTAAAACAAACATTTCAACTGAGGGACATTGAAGGAAAAGGGATGAATAAAATTAATGCTTAAATTTAATCACATTACATTTGGAATGTCAAAACCCAAAAAGGCCTTTTCAACTAGAAACCATCTCCTAATCATATGCTATGAGGCTATATATAGTTTCAGCAATTTTATAAGATTCCTGTCCTTTAGAATATCAGCCTATCAAATTGAATGTGGTCTCACTATCATTTTATTGAAATGTTCTTAAGCACATCATTACTGCCCTATATACCTCAGACCTTCATAATAAAACAACTATCACAATAAAGCAACTTCCACAAAATGTTTTGGTTTCCTAATATATGTAAAAATTGTATTTACACTATTACATAGTGTATTAAGTATATAATAGTATTATGTCTAAAAAATATATAGCCTTAGATATATTTTTCTTAGTTTAAAATTACTTTATAAATTAAAATTTTAAAATTACTTATATATATTTTTCTTAGTTTAAAATTACTTTATTGCTTAAAAACAGTCATCTGAGTTTTCACTAAGTCATAATTTTGTTTTTGTTTTTTATTTCCTGGTGGAGGATCTTGGCTCTGTGTTGAGAGCTGCTGATTGATCGGTGTGGTGATTGCTGAAGGCGGGGGTGGCTATGGCAATTGCTTAAAATAAAACAATAATGAAATTTTCCCTATCAATTGATTCTTCCTTTTGTGAAAGATTTCTTTGTAGTGTGCAATGCTGGTCAATAGTATTTTGCCTATAATAGAACTTCTTTCAAAATTGGAGTCAATCCTTTCAATTCTACTGCTGCTTTATCAACAAAATATATTTAATATTCTAAATTCTTTGTTGTCACTTCAACAAGATTTTTTTTTTTTTTTT
>CAUYQV010198309.1:0-59992 GCA_963574575.1 Galagoides demidoff | reverse complement strand
TTTTTGAGACGGAGCCTCAACCTATCCCCCTGGGTAGAGTGCCATGGCATCACAGCTCATAGCAACCTCCAACTCCTGGGCTCAAGCGAGTCTCCTGTCTCAGCCTCCCAAGTAGCTGGGACCACAGGCGCCCGCCACAGCACCCGGCCATTTTTTGGTTGCAGCCATCATTGTTGTTTGGCGGGCCTGGGCTGGGGATTCGAACCCGCCACCTTAGGTGTACGTGGCTGGCGCCTTAGCCGATTGAGCCACAGGCGCCGAGCCAGTCTCTCTATTTCTTAAAGTCTCTTGGAGTGTCCAGAGAAAGGTCAAGGCATCTAGAAGGGCAGTCATTCCCTTGGGTACCCTGTTTCTGAAAGCATATTCCCTGGGGGTACTCCTTCCTGCAACTGGTTAACACTTGACTGCTCTCGGTTAGAAGACTGGGCTTTGGTCATTGTGATCTACTTTTGATGGATGGATAGATGGATAGATGGGTGGGTGAGTGGATGGATAGATGGGTGGATAGGTGGGTGAATGGATGGATGAATAGGTGGATGAATGGATAGATGGGTGAGGGGGTGGATGAATGGGTGGATGTGTGGATGGATGGATGGGTGGATAGATAGATGGGTGGGTGAGTGGATGGACAGATGGGTGGGGAGGTAAACAGATGAATGGATGGATGGGTGGGTGGATGGCTGGAAGTATGGGTAGATGAGTCTCCTCAAGGGTCAGATAGGTCTCATAAAACAGCTGAGACCCCAAACCAATCCTATTCCCCCTCTTCACCATCCCCAAAGACACACACATTCCTGGTGTTTTTAACCATTCACTTTCTCTCCAATCCCTGCTGCCCAAGCCTCTCTCAGGTCCCTCTCATATGACCTTGAAATGGGAGCCAGGACTTCCCCACACGTCTGACCACCCTACCATAGGACAAGCAGACTCTCCGGAGCTCACCACAGTGCCTCTCATCAGAGCCATCAAGGCAGTCCTCCCTGCCATCGCACAGCTGCACCTGCTCCACGCAGCCCAGCACCTCGCAGGGCACCTCTCCGGGGCTGCACTGCACCAGTGGGAAGGGCCTCGGGGTGACACTCTGGCCTGTGGGCACCACCATGCCAACTGACCAGTCACCTGGTCTGCCTTGTCCTCCTTCCCTAGTCACCTCCCAGTAGTACCCTGTGGTTCCTGGTTTGCCCCACTTTCTGCCTCTCTTGGGATAATGGAAAATAAGTGAACTGGGTCAGGAGGTTTGGGTCCTAGCCTCCTTCATCTTGACCTGTGTGACTTTAAACAAAGCAGTCAGCCTCCCAAGGCCCCGTCCCCCTCGCAAGGAAGTTGTTGGGCTCATGCAGACTTTGCATAGACAGAAGGGTTTGGAGTCTCACCAGCACTGGTCGCCAGAGTTGCTGGGGGTGGAAGGAACACTGACACAGCTGCCATTCCTGGTTGTGAGGTCCTAGCCTCTGTCTGGGATGTGGGGGCGGTGGGCACTGTCTTCATGGATTTCTCAGAACTCAGATAAAGAGTGCTGGAGGCTGGGACAGGACTCACGGGCCTTCTTTCTGTGGGTGGAGACAGAGGGAGGTGAGGCCTGCCCTTCCCTTGAGAGGCTTCTGGGGTGCAACATAATCGCAGGTACCACAGATTACCTATGCCCCATCTTCTGAAATCAGAAAAGAAGTGGGACTCATAGTCCAAGGAGAACAAAAGTTTTAACTAAAAATAGAACATGTTTTAGTTTTGATCTGAGATTTGTGCTCTATTCTCAAGAACACACATTTGGCAACTTCCAAGTTCCAATTCACTATAAAATAAGAAATTTAGGGAGAGACAGAGCTGAGGTCATTTAGACACAACTAGCAGAAGGAGCAAACTCTACCAGAGACTCAGGATGAGCCCATTGCTACTGCTGTACAAAAAACTGGTTTTGAGCTTCTTGACAGCTATAGTGAAAAGGGTGTTAAGAGTCTCCTTTTCTGGCAAGAGATTCATCTTCAAAAACAGCCATTTTTTCTCTGGCAGCGCCTATAGCTCAGAGGGTAGGGCGTCAGCCACATATACCGAGGCTGGTGAGTTCGAACCCAGCCCAGGCCAGCTAAAACAACAATGACAACTGCAACGGAAAAAAAATAAATAACCAGGCATTGTGGCAGGCACCTATAGTCCCAGCTACTTAGGAGGCTGAGGCAAGAGAATTGCTTAAGCCCAAGAGTTTGAGGTTGCTATGAGATGTGATGCCAGGGCAACAGCTTGAGACTGTCTCAAAAAAAAAAAAAAAGAAAGAAAGAAAGAAAGAGAAAAAAACCCCAGCCATTTTTGTAGAGTCAGACTTAGAATGAGATTAGACTTCATCTCATGGTGCTACATGTGATGGACTGAGCATAGTATAAGTTGCTTCATTTGCTCAGAAATACAGTCTGGCCAGGCTTCTGAAGAACTTCCACTAGAACTCACAGGGAGGCACCATAGAAGTTGTCTGTAAGATCTCCTTTTCTCACAGATGGTGAAACTGTGAGGCCCATGTGGATGGTGTGGTATGCGTCTCCCATGGGAGGACAGAGCCAGAAAAACCTGTTGCCCTGGTGACCCATGCCTCCCCCTCTGTCCTCTATGGCTGCTCCTCTGTGAAGACAGCTCTCCTTTGGCTAAAGGGCAGACAATGATCAGGTTGCCACTGGGGGCAGATCACAACTGGGCTGGGAGTCCCTTCCCTTGTCTTGTTTTGAACATGCTAATTTAGTGACCCCATCCTCCACCGGGTCTGCCCCAGGAAAGCAAGGGGGGCCTGCTGCATGGATGGTGAGCAGAGGGAATGCAGGCTGGAGCCAGGTGGCCTCCTACCCCCACGGGAAAGTGGCCACACTATAGGGCACAGGCTCAGGCCTTGGAGCTGGCCTGGAGCCACCTACCCCACTGACTTTCAGCCCTTGTACCCTGGAATCCCAGAGGGTGGGCTGTGTCCAGGGTGACCAGTGTCTCCTCCCTGAGCCAACCCTGTAGCTCTCTCACTGGGGAGAGTCAGGGCCCAGGGAATTGGAAGTTCTGAGATGTAACTGTCCCTTGCTCTGGAAGGGCAAGCTGGGACCAGGTTGGGGAAGAGGCCTATAGCTTGTGCACATACCTGTGGGGGGTGTGGGTGACTCCTGCACAGGATACTCATGCTCAGTCTCCATCAGACCCTGCAAAGGAAGAGCACTCAGCACCCCATGCGGCCCAGGTCCCGAGGGCTGGTAGCTCCTATCCACGTACCAGCCTCCTATTCCAATGAGGGTGCAGCTGGGGTGCCCACGGTCCCACCACCCCGACTCCACTTTCTCTCTGCCTCTCCCACTGAGGATAGTGCTGACTCCTCTGCAAGTCAGGTGGGCTGCCACCTCTGGACTGGGCACTCACAGGCACCACGCCCCCCTCACCCCCAGGAGCTCAGGGATTCTGCTCCCACTGGCCCACTAGGGGACTCACTTCAGCTCTTGCCCACCGAATCCCCCTGCCTCTGCCCCAACATGAGCAGGCACATGCACACACATACGTACACACACACTCTGGGCTCCTGGCCAGGTGGTTCCCCAGTGGGAAGGTGCCCTGCTCTCTTCTCCATGTTATAGACACCCAAGCCCATCCTTTCAGCCTCATCCAGAGAGCCCCTGGGGACCTAGACACAGTGCTCTTCCTGCTGTGAGCATGGATGCTCTGATGCCTGCCCTGTGGGGATCATCTCCCTATCCGGGGCACAGGCTTCCCTCATCCCAAGCTCCTGTAGACCCTCTGTCCTGTGCTCCTCCACATCTCCAGCTGCTCCCAGAGACTCCAGGCTGAAGGCCTGACTGAGGGCAGCATCAGGAAACACATGTAGGGGAGACATAGGTGCTGGAATGGGGGGCTCCCTGTCCCCTCACCCTACCCTCTGGGTCTGTAGCTGCCCACTCACCTCCCTGGGCTGGGTGAAGGAGAGAGCTGGGGTCCAGGTTGTGGAATGAACTCTGAAAAGAAAAATAGCCAAAGGGGTTCCAGGAGCTCTCCCACCTGGAGAGTCCCATGTCCAGGCAGGGGTGAGTGTGCCCTAGGCAGGGCCTGGGGACTCTCGCTACAGGGGAGCACTTGGGAAGGATGCTGTCCACTGAGGCTGCAAAGGCTATGATCCACCCTGTAGTCTGGGGTGGGGCCTGAGAATCTGCATGTCTAATAGGGTCCAGGTGATGCTGATGCTGCTGGTCTAGAGGCCACATTTTGAGAACCCCTAAACTCCAGATGCTATGGAAAAGGCACAGTATCCTAGGATCCATGGTAGAAAAGCAGCAGCCCCTCAGCACACAGGGTCCATGGGCACCTGGGGGCTGAAAAAGGCACAGGGCCCCCCTCCCACATGGCTGCCTCTCTCAGAGCTGGGCAGCAGGCCCCACCGCACCTGCTGGTACCCGCAGGCAGGAGCACACAGCCCTCCTCATCTGAGCCATCCCTGCAGTCCACAGCACCGTCGCATGGGCCACCACTCAGGGCACACTCACCACTAGCACAGCGGTGCCCAGCCCCGGGGCATGGAGGCACAAGTGGGGGCACTGCAGGGGGGCACATGGCTGAGGACTCCTGCCACATTATGCCCCCTTGCCCCACCTGTTCCCAGTGCACCCCATACCTGGTTCACAGCCCAGCAACTCCACCCGCAGGAAGATGCTGCGGCTGTCCTCGCCGTGGTAGACATCTCCAGGCCACACCCTGACGTACCTTGCCTGCACCATTTGGCTGAATGTCCATACCTCTGGGGCTGGGTCACCCCAGGTGTCAGAGAAAAGCTGCCGGCAGAGGGTGCTGCTTGACCAAGCCCTATCCCCTGCTCTAGCTCCCCCACATGACCTCCTGAACAGGGCTCATTGTCACCCAACCTTCTCAGCATGGATTCTGCCCCTCCCAGAGCCTAGGCTCCCACAGTAGCCATCTGGGTCTCTCAAAGCTGTGTGTGGGGGTCTTGTCCTGGCCTAAGCGTCTCCTTGTGGGCCTACGTTGTCCTAAGGGCAGGGGCCAGGCAGTGCTCACTGCAGTGTCCACAGGGCCAGGCCCAGCGCCTAGCACACAGTGGTGCTCCTTACAGTTAGGAATGAACACGTGGTGGGGCTGACTCCTGTTGCTTCATAGGGCTTGTCTCCCATGGGTGATGCAAACCCCACAAGGGGGGGGGGGGCTGGGTCCAAGCTGCTTTCCTTGTGGCCCTGCACATGTCTGGGCTCCCTGAGGCCCTCACTGAACTTGCTGTCCCCCCATCCCCTCTCCCTGTGGGCTGTTGTAAGGCTTCACATGCCTGCCCTGAGTCTGAGTCACTTGGCTGTTTCCTGACATCTGCTTGACGGTGGCATAGTCCTTGCTACTTACCAGGTGTTCAATAAGCATCTAATGTAGGCAGTGTCCTTCAGGGAGGCTAAAAGGGCTTGGGGACAAAGACTCTGGGACTTACAAAGGGTCAAGGTCAGTCCCTGGCCCAGGGGCCTTGGGAGAGTAGTACCTTGGGCAGGGACAAGATGCCAGGCAGGATGTCATGGTAGTCATGCCAGTGTAGACCATCACTACTGAGCTGGAGTGAGAAGCTGGTGACATAAGTGTTGAAGGAACCAGTCCCCTGCACTATGATGCCTAGGGCAGGGCCAGGTCAAGGTCAGAGGTTAGAGCTGAAGGAGCTACTCCCCTTCTGCCCTCATCACTGCCCCTCTTCCTGCCTCTCCACTAACCTGTGAGGTTCTGGAGTTGAAGCAGGTCCAGCTCTAGGTAGGAGTGTGACTCAGCATAAGCATCCTCTCTGGGGCTCCCTCCCTGGGGGCTGGGCCCTTCAGTGGGAGCCCCCAGGAGGGCAGCCTGGCTGGGGTGCTGCAGCTGTTGGGATGGCACCTGCAGATTTCCCTTTGGCAGTCGGGCCAGCCCCAGGGGAGAATAGCAGGGATCTGTGCGCAGAGAGAGGGGCTGTAGTCAGGGAGGGCAGATGGTGGCAGGAGCCTCAGGGAAGCTGCGAGATTTGAAAGGCCCAACAGATGTCCAAGGACAGGACAACAGGACAGAAGGCTGGGCCAGGGAAGCAACTTAAGATAGGACGAATCCCAGATCCTCAGAATAACCATCCTCCTCATGTAAAGCAAGGCAAAGGTCCCCAAAGTCCTGTTTTAGTTCCCAGCTTGGGCAACCCCTGGGCAGTGCCCCCCTCAGCACTGTATTATGACAGCTCATGGTCATTACCTCCCAGCGGAGGTAGAATGTAGCTGACCAGAGGAGGTCCAATCTGGAAACTGGGAGCTGGAGCTGGGGCGGGAATGGCCATTGGGTGGACTGTCCGGTCCTCTCCTGGGTGGGGAGACTCCAGGTCAGGGGAGAGACTGAGAGGCTCACAACAGCTGCTGCCAGCATTCAGACTCTCCCCTCTTCTTGGAGTACTTCTCTCTGTGAAGTCTCAGGAACTCCAGGAACAGCCCCCAGCTGAAAAGGGCCCCTCTTCCTTCCCTGAGTATATACTGGGGGCATTCACTCCTGACTATTTAGAGAACACAGGATAAAACTGCCAGTCTGAAGCTACTTTAGACCCAGGACTTTAACTGCGGTTCCTCATCCAGGGATGCTGTCACTAATAGGGCACCTTTGTGGGCATTAGAAAAGGGCCATCTCTGAATGGAAGCTCCCCTGTGGGCTGGAGTCCAGCCCTCACTCACCACTCGCTAGCTCATTTGTGTGGTGAACAGCCTGTACAAGTGTATATATGCTGGCTCTGCCCTAACCTCAGCAACCTGTGGATGTACTTTTGGGATAAGAAAGCTGGACCCATAAATGCACCCATTTGTAACCCTTGGGATTTTCCTGTTTTATTCCTAGGTAAAGATGCTTTCATGCTCAGGCAAAGATGCTCTGGAAAAAGTCCAACTTACTCATGAGAAAAGGGGGACAGGAAAGCAACCAGATCTGGCCCAGCAGAAAAGATAGTACTCTCAAGGTTGGCATGGGGTGGGAGGGGCAGAAGGCTCAAAAGCACCAGGGAGGCAAGCAGAGTGGGAGGGCAGAGGTAAGACACCCCCCGCCCGGGCACCTGCCTCCCCCAGCATCCAGGACTCCATCTGGCTACCACCCCACCCCCATCAGAGTCTCTGGGGATCCTCCTCCCCTGAGGCACCTCTGTCAGCCCCTGACCCACTCACCAGTCAGGACACAGTGACAACACAATTCTCCTGTTCCCTCCACCAGGACCCAGCCCTGTGGGGACCCAAAGGTCAGGCCACCTTTCTACCTTAAACCCATCCCATCAGCCTCCTCTGCAGGGGCCTCCACATAGTGCCTCCTCCAGACTCTCACCTGGGGGCAGCGACCCAGCGGGCAGTAGGAGGAACAGTGTGTGGTATGGTTGTGCAGACACTGGCACACCCTGCAGGGGCCACTGCGCCAGCGCTCCCCGACCTGGTAGACCTGGCCCTGGTGCTCACAGCCCTCACAGGGCTCCGTCTGGCACCTGGGAAGGGAGGGGGCTCACCCAATGTGACTAGCCCTCCTGTTTGGCCTGGAAAGTCTTGGGCAAACTGGGGCATTTGGTCATCCCACCCCACCTAGCACCTGAGAAATTGTACCCAGTCCAGAAGAGAGGCAGGGAAGGTACTTGTGCCAGCACCACAGCCAGGGGGCTGGGCAGGCAAGTACAGCCATATCTTAGGTACCTCCAGAGGTACAAGGGGCCAAATCAGAGGACCCATTCCTGTCCCTGGATTTGTCAAGCTGCATTTATGGCCCTGTCTAACTGCTCTGGACCTAGAGAGCATGAAACTAAACTAGGAGAAGGCCAGGGGTTCCCAAAGATGCGCTGAGAGTCCTGGGGTTTAGACTGGCAGGGGCATGAGCAAGGTTCCCAATTTGGGGTCTCCCATCCTGGGAAGGGACCTATAGGAAGCGTCCTGAGCAGGAGGTGGGGACACGCAGAGTACCTGCGGGCCTTGCGGTGGATGCCGCGGCACTGGCGACCACGGCCTGAGGGCCGGGGGTTGTTGGGGCTCCGGAAGGACCACTGGATGCTCTGACTGCCACAGGGGCCCAAACACTCAGCCCAAGGGGCCCAGGAGGACCAGCCACAGTCCACTGAAGGAGGGCCAAGGGTCAGTGGCTGGGGTCCTCTGGCAGGGAGTACCCAAAACTGGGTTGGGGGGTGTTTTGGGAGAGGACCAGGGACCGTCAGGGAGGGGGGCCTCACCAGCACAGTTGGGGTTGGGCCGGCAGCGCCGGGGCCGTGCATCTTGGCAGGTGCAGAGCTGGCAGTCAGTCTCGATGTGCTGCCCTGGCCAGTAGCGGGTGCCATCCACCAGGCAGGGGCACTGCCGGGGCCACACACACCCTCCCTCGACGCCCAGCACTTGCCCTTCCGGGCACCAGCAGCCTAGGAAGGCCCAGGGTGAAGCTTCTACTCAGGGAGCTCGGCCTCCACAGACCCACAACCTGGAGGCCAGAGTCCCCTTACCTGGGCTGCTGCAGGGCAGGTCAGGTGGGCAGATGGCCTGGCTAGAGATGTCATTGCAGGTCAGAGGACAAGGAGCACAGGGCCGGAATACCAGGCCCCCAGAGCAGGTGGCATTGAGGCAGCTGTCCTGGTGGCAGGGCTCTGAGAGAAGCCAGAACCAGAGGTCAGAGGTCAGGGAGGGTAATCTGCAGCAGGGATAAGCCCCCACCAATGGCCCTCACATCTGCTGTGCCCCACTCCCTTCCACTCACGAGTCTGGCGGGTGCTGTGTGGTCCCCCGGGTAGTTCAGCACAGGTTCGGCCCCCATTCTGGGGTGGGCGGCACTGTCGCTGCCGCATCATAGTGCCTCTGCACGATTCAGTGCACGGAGACCAGGGAGACCAGGTGCTCCACTCACCATCCACTGTGAGGAAGAGGGACAGAGTAGGTGGTGGGGACTCTGGAGTAGGGCTTCTTCTCCAGGCCCCAACCCATAGCCCTCCCTGTAGCCCCAGGCCTCACCTGGGCAGGCCACACTAAAGCAAGCCTGAGACTGGTGATCGGGGCCTGGGCAGTGCTGCAGTACCAGGAGGCCGGGTGGAGAACAGCGGCGGCTCCGGCCCTGCACCCCAGGTCCACATGTCTGGCTGCATTTCCCCCACGGGCTCCAGGGACCCCAGGCTCCACAACCCTGCTCTTCTGGGGAGGGTCCTACCTCCCCTGGCTCTTCACAGTCAGGCTTCCCATCACACACCTGGGAAGGGGGTGTGATGAGAGCTCCTGCTGTGCTGAGTGGTAACATGGCTCTGCCTCCTCCACCCATTCCCACCCTCACCAGCTGGAAGCCAATGCAGATGCCATTAGGGCAGGTGTACTCTGGGCAGGGAGGCCCTGTCCTGTTGCGGCTTCCGGGGGCTAGAAGCCCCTCTGCGGGAGAAGAGGAAAGAAAGCACAATTAGCAGGTTGTGAGAACACCTTCCTGGCCCACTCCAGCGTGGCCTTCTCCAGGGGAATAAAATATTTCACCACAGTCCAGTTTATCCTTGCCCTGGGGACAGTGGGGGATCCCATCACAGAGCCGCTCAGGGTACAGGCACAGCCAGAGTGCCAAACCACAGGGAAAGAGGCTGCCAAACTACAGCAGAAACCACAGCACGGTGGCAGCTGGTGGAGCCTGTGACCACTGAAAGAAGTGTCCTTCTGTGCCCTTGTCCCCTCCTGTCCCCTCCCTAGAGAGGGGCTGGCACTGGCACCAAAAGCACTGGAGGGAAGGTGAAGAGGAGGCAGGGCCAACATGCAACTATGCCCTTTGGGCAAAAGCAAAACCCCCTTCCCTCTCTTCCCCAGGCCTGAGTGGGAGGACAAAAGGTTTTCCAGAGTTTCATGAAAAGATCAAAGGAACACAAAAGTCTGCTCTGACTCTGAGCACCCAGTTGGTCCTAAATCACTCCAGCTGCGCGCCCAGCTGGTTGCAGAGGGCAGGAGTGGGAGGTTCGAGTTGCATGGCGGAGACATGTGCTCAGCCTGTTTGGCCAGCTGGGACAGGCGGGTAGGGGCGCGAGAGTCTCACCGCAGGCGTCGGGGTCCTCATCGGAGCCGTCGGGGCACTGCGGCAAGCCATCGCACAGTTGCCCAGGGGACACGCAGTGCCGGCCACGGGCGCAGGGCGCATAGGGCGGCAAGCAGGAACCCTCACAGCCGAGCTCGTCGCTGCCATCGGCACAGTCCTCCTCCTGGTCACAGCGCCAGCCCCGCGAGGTGCACTCTCCGCTGCCGCATGCAAACTCGAGGGGGCCGCAGGGCGGCGCTGCGGAGGGTGCCCTCTAGACCTTCGTGTCCTGAGCGGCCTCAGAGGCTCTGCTCTGCCATCTCTGGACTCGCTCCCCTCCTGCTCCAGGAGGCCCGTCCTGCCTTCTGCCCAACCCACCTTCCGCTCCTCCCCAAGTGCATTTTGCTGCCTCAATGGTTTTCCAAAAGCTCTCTCCTGATTCAAGAGACTTCCCTCAGCTCAGAGGGAGGTCAGGAAATAAAGTCTGGACTCTCCAACCCCCCTGAACAGCCCCCTGCTACATTCATCCCTGCTCTCCACTGTGCCTGCTCCTTTCTGCCCACAGCAACCCTAAACACCTCCCTCTGAGCTGCTCCCTCCAGTTCCTCTCTCTGAGGCTTCTGCCCCCAACTTTCTCAGCCCATATCCTCCAGGAGACTCACCTGGGCTGGCACTGGCCAGGGGACTCCACGCAGCGTCCAGAGAGCCAGTAGGAGGTATGGGCAGAGAGGGAAGAGGGCAGTGTCCAGGCCCCTCATCAGCTCCATCTGGACAGTCCCAGATTCCATCACACAGCTGGATGGCCCCCACGCAGGTCCCATCCATGCAGGACACCTCCCCAGGAAGGCAGTTCATCTGCCCTACAATCAGAAAGGAGGAGCTGGCCCCAGGGCTCTGCCTCCTATTCTTACTGTTTGGGGAGCCCCCACTCACACACTCATGGGTGCCAACTTCACAGCAGAAACCTGGCAAAGGAGGGGCACAGGGGAGGTTGGGGCTCATGAGGGCATGGGCCTTGTGGGAAGGGGTGTCTGGTGGGCAGAAAGCCAGGTCAGGAACAACGCACCCAGACAGGACTCTTCATCAGCAGCATCTGGACAGTCGGGGTGCCCATCGCAGAGCAGGGCTGGGGGCAGGCAGTGCCCATTGGCACAGGCCAGCGAGCCCTGGGGGCACGGGCAGCCCTGTTCATCTGAGCCATCTTCACAGTCATCCTGGCCATTGCAGAGCAGGGTGGGAGCCAGGCAGCGGCCAGAGCTGCAGGACATTTGCCCATCCCCACATCCTGGAGCAGCACAGTCTGGCATGGGGGAGCAGGTGAGCTCAGGATGCTGCCAGAGGGTCCCAGGAGGGTGGGATACCCTGCCCACTCCTCCCTCCTGAAAGTCATAGTCCCTGGCAATGGAAGCAGCAACTAACGAAGCCACCCTGTGGACAGCCACAAGCCACCCTGGGCAGAGCCCTGGGACCATCTTCTCCTTTTGGCCCTAGAAAGCTCAGTGACACATACAAGGACTAACCCATCACTATCACTGCCAACACAGGCATGCTCACCCTTCTCATCTGAGCCATCTCCACAATCGTCCTGGTTGTCACAAAGCCATGAGAGGGGCACACAGTGTCCACTCCCCTGGCACAGGGTCTCTCCCTCTGCACAGCCAGGAACCAGCTCCTCACAGTAGGCACCATCACCCCCACAATGCCACTGACTCTCCTGGCATGTGCTGAGCACATGGTATAGTAGGATCAGGCTGTGTTTGACTTAGCCCAGGGCTCCTCCCATGGCCCCTCTCAAGGCCCCCATCCAACTCACCAGTTCCCACAGTCCTTCTGCAGCACAGTCCCTGGAGGGAAGAAGCTGCCTCTCCACTCACAGGGGCAGGCTGCCAGCTCCATGCAGGCTCCTCCTGAGGTCACAGAGCACAGGGCTCAGAGAAAAAAGGCATGGTGGCTACTGGCCCAGCCCTGTAGCCATGGTCTATGGCCCCATCCCAATCTCAGTGTCCCCTCCCCTTTGCTCCTTCTGACTCCACACACCATGCAGCAGAGTCCCCTCAGGGCAGAAGCAGCCCTCCACACAGGCCACAGCCTGGCAGTGCCACCTGGGCTCAGGATGGTGTTCATGGCAGGTCGGGGGGCACATGGGGCCACAGGCCTCATACACCTGTCCCCCTTCACATTGCAGAGCTAGGGGGAGAGGAGAGAGGATCAAGTCACTGGGGCACCCGCAACAGAATGCAGCGACACCAGGCGAGCCAGCTCACATGAAACCCACAGAGGGTACAGGGGTGCCTGGCATAGACCTTTGCCAAGACCACCACCCCCCAAAGGCCATTTGTGCTGTGTCAACCTTACCCAGCAGCCATTCTTGCATGTCTGGCACATAGCAAGCTTGCAATATGTATCTGTCCTTGAATGGCAAATGGCTGGCTCTCTATGGGGCAGGGGAACCCTTCAAGGAGCTAGGCATGTGGTAGGACTGGGTATCAGGAACGAGAGTGGGGCATACTCACGGCACAGCTCCTGGCTGCGCCAGCGCACATGGTGCCCATGCCGGCTGCACTCATCTGCATAGGCGGCAATGGCTGAGCAGAGGCACTCACAGTCACCCCCCGAGTCACACCTGTGGGAGGGAGTGTTCAGCCCCAGTACCCTCTCACCACCCTTGGCACCCCTACTCCCACCAGCTCGAGGTCTGCCCCTGCTTACCCGCAGGCATCGTACACACACTGCTTGTAGTGCTGCTGTGGAGGCACCTCTGCATGGCACGGGGCGAAGAGTGGCTGCAGCATCACCCCGCAGCGGGCCCGAGCCCAGCCAGCCCGGTGGGTGTTCACCTGCAGGCACAGGGCGGCTCCAGCACTATGGACCGGCCACAGCTTTGGACCCTACCCCTTCCCTCTTCCTGGCCATACTCACAGTGCAGGGGTGTGGCTGGTCTCCTGGCTCAGGACAGAGGGCACTGAGGCGCCAGGAGTGGGCAGCCAGCTCTGCTGTGGGCTCCAGAACACCCTGGCGGCTCCGCAAGTCATTACTGGCATCTCCATCAAAGTCTCCACACAGCCCAGCCACATGACCATGGAACTGGGGGGACAGTTGCAACAAAACCCGGGTACCTGGCAATGGCATTGTGGAGAAATGACCCCCTTGGCCCTCTTCCGGGCCAGAAGAAGATAAGGGGTACATAATAACTGGCCTGTCTTGGTCTTCCTTTGATCATGGGATGCTTTACCCCATGTGTGATTAATGAGGGCACCTACACTTGGGGGCTATGGGTGAAAAGGACTTGGAACCTGTTTTCCTAACCCCCCGATTGGGTGGCAGGGAGATTCTCTATCAGGTCATGTTCTAGACCAGAATCCAGGCTCTAGGTTGGCCCATGAGACCTGTTGCCCCAGAACTGTTGGTGGCCGGGGCTTGGAGGGGAGCCCAGCAGTGCTGAGTCCATATGGGGTTATTTTGGTCTTCCTCACTTTCTCAGTCACAGTTATATTTCTAACATGCCAACTGCTTGTGTTTGGGTGATGGGATGTTAGGAGATTTATTTCCATTTCTTCTTTCTAAAACTTGGTATTTTCTAAATGTTTCTTTGGTGAGGAAGTACTGCTTTCATAATGAGGAAAAACAATTATGAAAACCTAATTTGGAAACTTGTACAGCCTAGTGGGCAGGGGTAGTGCTGGCTGAGACCAGGTGGAAGTTAAGATCAAAGTCCCAGTTCTGGCCTGGCTGTCAGACTGGACATGTGCCCTGTGGGGGTATCAGGGGAAGGGCTGGCATTGGGAGGAGAGTTTAGAGGAGTCCAGTCTTGTGTTGTTAAGCCCAGGCACAGGTCAGACAGCCAAGGGTAGGGGCTGACCTCCATCCCAGAGCAAGGTGAGGCCTAGGCGGGTTGTGAGCACCAGGAAGAGGCCTGCATGGTGCAGGCTCAGTCCGGGGCCTGTGTAGAACTTCGGGGGTGTCACGCTTACCCCATTCACTGTCACTGCCCGACCTGTAGAGGGAGAGAGGCATTCAGGGCCAGCCTGGAGGAAAGGGACCCCAGCCTTTCCTCTGATCCTTTCTTTGCTTCTCTGCCTATGTGACCTTGGGCACATCGTTGGACTTCTCTGAGCCTTAATTTCTTGGGAGCCTTCCAGAATCATGATTCTCAATCAAGAGGAAAGGCATCAGCCCCATGGCATGATGGCCAAGCCCAGTGAGGAGCTGGCCTGTAGTGGGCAGACAGAAACCCCAGGCCCTTGGTGCCCTGTGGAGGTGGGATGTCATGGTGGTGTGCCCCTCCCTGGCAAAGTCACCCTTTCAATGTCCCAGCCACAGCCACCTCTGAGCATGTGTACAACAGTGCTCTCCAGATGCACGGCCAGGGCCTTGGTGCAGGTGAGCCCGCTGGCCCCACACGGCAGATTCTGAGCAGAGACTGTGAATCGCTTTCTGGCCTCTCGCACCAGCAGATACTCGCAGGCCCCAGGGAAGGTGAAGGCCAATCCATCAAATGTCACATAGTGGGGGGCTCCCAAAACCTGGCACCACCCACTGCATTGCTGGCCTGTGCAGTGCCACTTCCGACCCTGGCACACGCTGTGGACCAGGAGGAAGGGGAAACAGAGTCACTGAGGACAGAGACACAGCTGGCCCAGGTCCCAGGCAACTCCAGACAGCCCAGCAGCATGCAGGGGCCCTGTAGTGTTCCTGTTTCCCAGGCCAATCTGGATATTTCACCCCTCTTGCTCCCCACAAACTCTTCTGGTGGAGGGAAGGATGATGTTTGGATAACCACAGGCCACAAGGTCAAAGGATTATAGGTCACAGTGTGACATACCAGACATTGCAGTTTTCCTGGATGGTGGCATTGGGTGGGTACCACTGGCCACTGTGACGGCAGGGACAGAGGTCAGGAGGCACACAGTGGTCATCCTGAGCAGAAGGCAGGGACAGAATGCACCGTGGAGGGCTGCCCTACAAGACAACCCTGCCTGCTGCTGTGGACAGTGAGGGGAACAGGGCAGTGCCCTGGTCTAGGGGAGGTGACACTATTACTCCTTCCGAACTCACCAGTAGCACCATGCCCAGTGGACAGACACAGCCATCAGTGCTGCCCATGGGGCAGGAGTGGTTGATGCTGGGGCTGTCACAGGTGAGCAGGCAGGTGCCAGGGGCATAGACGAGCCCCCGAGGGCAGAATGCCTTCTGAGGGGGACAATGGCGGGCTGTGCAGTTCCAGAGGCCCCTTTCCTGGCAGACACTGCAGTAGGTTGGGAGGGAGTAAGAACCAGACCCAGGCTTCCAGGGCCCTGGTTGGACCAAGGGATAGTCCCACGAACCTTGACCCTAGGGTTCCAGGCATGAAGGCCCAGCCCTGATGCTGGAGACCTAGGCATCTCAGCTCCCAACAACCAGTAACCAGCGCAGGGAACTGGCCTGTTGGGATAGACATTGCCACCCTTTCCTGTTTCAGCTCCAGCAGGGCCATTCAGGCTCTGGGGCAGGGCAGAGATATTGAACAACTTGCTCCCAGCCCAGGAGGAGAGGGATTGCACCACAATCCTCAGGGGTGCTGCAGGGGGCAAGTAGGGCACCGTCCCACCACTGGCCCTGCCTGCACAGACCCCCAACTGCCTTTACTTCTTATTCACAAGCTACTTGATTCTTTTAGCTGATTTGAGCCTCAATTTCCTCATTAGCAAAATGGGAATAATTCTTCCATTTCTCACTTTATTAGATCATGGCAAGAAAGTAAAATTAAATAGGATGCTGTACACAAATGTGCTTTATGTACCCTCCAGTGCTCTGTGATTGAAGGGAAGTTATCAGCACTGTCACCCTCAATATGTGCACTATGACCAAGGCTACACAGCCTATGTATTCTCTCTCAAGCGCTACCTCTTCCCCCCCACATTCTTCTCTCACTCTCACCCCAAGGTTGCCACCCTCACCAGTGGTTGCAGTCCTTCATGGTGGCACTACCCAGGGCATAGCGATGAGCTCCGAGCTGGCAGAAGCACAAGCTGGGGGGAACACACTGGCCCTCAGCATCCCACAGCAGCCCTGGTGGGCAGGTACAACCAGCCACACAGCCACCCAGGTGTGCACAGTCCTCTGGCTCCCCACAGTGTCGACCACAAGCTGGGGCACACTCTTGGTACTCCTGGCCACTGGGACACAGGACAGCTGGGCACAGGATACATGCAGGTCAGGGGCATTGCCATAACCAGCTCTGCCCACCCCCTGCAAACCCCTTTCCCCCAGCCTCTGCAGGAGGAAAAGCAATCTGCCAAGGTGGAGCCCTGCCCCAGCCACTCCTGGAAGGGGGAGGAAGAAGAGAGAATGGAGGGGCTCACGGCATAGGGTCTGGTTCCTCCAGGTAGGCAGGGCGCCCTCCTGGGCACAGCGGCGAGCATAGGCAGAGAGCACTGGACACAGGCAATCCCTGCCAGGAGCACAGCCACACACGGCTGCCAAGCAGCGCAGCTGGAATGGCTCCCTATCCACCAGCCCATGGCACTCCTTGGGAGGAGAGGAGGAGTCGGGTCAGGAGAGGGTCTCCATCTCTGTCCTCACTGCCACCTCCGTGGGTTTGGTTGGTCTCCCTTGATGCTCCTAAGAGCCCAGGAAGAGGACAGGACAGGTGTTGTCCCATCTTACAGGTGGGGGAGGAGCCTGAGCTGGCTACCTGAAATGCTGGGCCATGCAGAAGGGCACAAGCTGCCTCTGCGAGAGTGTGGCGCTGGGAGTGGGTGCTGCAGGGGCCAAGTGGGGCACTGTCCCCTGAGGGGCATGTTCCCTCGCCTGCCACCTGGAACTTGTTAGCAAAGGCAGTAATGCTGGTCTCCACATCTCCAGCAGGAGTCAAGAAGTCGTCCTGCTGGTTCCAGGAGAAGGTGCCACATAGACCCTGCACCTGGGTCACAGGAGCACATGTGAGAAAGTCCAGTCCCAGTATGGCCTTACGCAGCCACTCATGCCCACCCTGGCATACCTGGTGCGCATGGCGAGGGTCCAGGGTGATGTAGGCAGCAGGGTCCATCACTCCCCAGAGGACCTGAGCCCCGGGCCAGCGTAGCAACAGGAAGGCAGAGGAAGCACGGAAGACACTGAGACCCCCAGCACCCATCCAGGGCAAGCTCACGTCCTGCCCACCGACCAGCACAGCACCTGGAATGGGGGCCTAATGATGGGGCAGGGAGCACATGGAGGGACAGGCCTCCAGCAGGGAAGGATCTAGGTGGGTGGGCTGCAGGGGATAACTTGAGTAACCCCTTGAGGTCTCCTGTCTCACCTGAGCCCCCAACCCATCCCCAGAGCCCAAGGACCACCCTCAGCACACATTTTTGCCTGTTCCTTCCCCTTTGTGGCCAGTGGGCAGGTGAAGCTGAGCAGAGAGCCAGATGGGGGTGGGAGTGTAGGAGGTAGGGAGTGGAGAGTTGGAGGGATAGTCTAGGAGAGGGCCCACCTGGTCCAGCCATGCTGTGAGGAATTTCTGACGCTCATAGCTACTTGCATTTCACCAGAAACTCCAGCACCAAAGGGCGTATGGGCAGTGGTGATAGGAAGCTGCTGGGTGCCCCAAAGAGGCAGAGTCAGGCTACCTGAGTCCCTGAGCTGAACGTGGGTATCCCCCAGGGAGACAGAGATGGCATGCAAGCAGCTCCCAGAGTCGCAAGCCCCGTGCTCCAGCTCAATCTGCAGCTGCCCCTTCACATAGTCCTGGGACAGAGGAGAGGCCATGGGCAGGTGGGCCTCTGGCTCTGTGCACACCTGGAGGCCGCTCCCACCCCACCCCATGGAGTGACCCACCCACCTTCCCACCTGCTAGCCTCCCCATGAGGGTTGGCACATGTTGATGTCTGTGTGCATGGCTGTGTATGTGCACATGTGTGCATATGGAGGAACGTGTTTGAGCATGTTTGTGAGCACAGGAGTGTGTACATGTGCATGTCTGCATGTTGAGATGTCTCCCCTCTCTCTTCCCCATGGGTAGGCATGTCCATCTATATGTGTGCACGCAGGTGTGGTCTAAATCCATGTGCACATGCGTGAGTGTATGTCATGTGTGCATGCCTGTTTGTGTCTCTGTGCATGTGAACATAGGTGCATGTATACATGTGTGTCTGTGTGCACACAGAAGGGACCCAACTGTACTGGGGAGGGAAAGGTGCACAGGAAGGCCTCTTATCTCCCCTGACGTTGTTTTTCATCAAGTAGCCTTTGACAAACCCAGCCTGTCCCATCTCTGAGAGAGGACTGAGGTTTGTGGCCCTGGTTGGTGGCCACAATAGCCGAGCTTTCAGGGGGAACCTAGGGAGGAGGTGAGAACCCAGAGAGGAGCTTTGGGCATCACAGCCATCCTCTCTCCCTCCAGCATTGATTCTCTCTCAGCTCTTCCTGGAAGGACTGTGTGTTTTTATTATCTATTTGGTTTCCTCATAGCTTCCTATCCCTTGGGAGGGCCTCTGCTATGGCAAGAGCCCCTCTTGGAGCTGGTCCTCTACCCACCTGCACCAGGCTATAGCGGCACCCCCAGCCACCATGGAAGGAGTAGCTCCGTCCATCGAAGGTGAGGTAGTGGCCGTCCCCACCCACTGCACACTCGGCTGGGCAGGGGGCCTGGGTGCAGTGCCAGTGGCCATCCTGGCATATGCTGTAGGCACATGAGGGGGCTGAGGTAGAGATGACTCTCCAACACCCTGGTTCCTTCCCTCCCAAGTACCCCCCACCACTGGAAGGGGTGGCAAAGTCTTTAAGCAGGGCCATTGGTCATGCCAGGAGTGAGCCCAGGCCACTGTGAGGAAGGCCCTGAGCAGGCTGGAGATGGGGAGGCAGGTTAAGGAGAGCAGTGAGCACTACATGGCCACCAACCCCAGTGAGGACGCACCACAGGTTACATAGCTGGTGCACAGTGTCACCAGGAGCATAGCGCTGGCGCCGGTGGTAGCAGGGGCAGCGGGCAGCAGGCACACAGAGGGCACCATCCCAGAAGAGGCCATGTGGGCACTCACAACCACTCACACACTCCACCTGGCAGGACCCCTCCTCTCCCTGGCCCACTGCCTGGCAGCTGGCCGGGCAGGGGGAGGCGCAGTCTGAGTAGAGCTGGCCCCCGGGGCATGGGCGCTCTGTGGGCAGAGGAGTGGGCCGTGAGTGACTGCAGCTCCCACCAGACCCTGAAAAGCCCGCAGGGAACGCATTTGGGAGTGGCAGCCGCCCTCAGTTTGGCAGAGTACGAGGCCCCAGCAGTACCACAGAAACCAGGCTTCCTCCAGCCAATGTGGATATGCTGCCTAGCACAGGCCTGGGCGTAGTTGGCAAAGGTGGCGCACACGGCCTCCTGCCGACCCTCTTGTCCACTGCCCGCAGTGGGCCCTGTGCAGTAGGCAAAGAGGCAGATCTCATGGTACTCAGCAGGGGGAACCTGTCAAGAAAGAATGGCTCCTCAGCCAATGAAGTCTCCTCCCCACCAGCACTCTGGCCTCTTGCTTCTACATGCCAGACTTATAACCAAACAGAAATCTCCAGAAGGGACCTTAGTGATCTTGTAGCAAACCAGCCTCTCATTCTCCAGAGATAGAGCGGAGCACAGGAGAGCATGGTTTGACCCACGGCCCAACGCAATCTCATGGTAGGGCAAGACCACCTGGTGGCATCTCTCTAGCACCCCCTAAACCACCACCTTCACACCCTGGACTGGACACCACCTTTACTCCCTCAGTTACCTGGGCATGGCATTGTTGGAAAGGGATGTCCAGGAGCTGATGGCACACGTCCTGGGCTTCAGCCTGCAGTTGGCCGGGTTCCATGCCTGCCTCTGTGTTCCACAGGGGGCCCTCGCAGCCTTGGGCTGCCTCCATTGCATCCGGACACCCAGGCTGGGGACAGTCAGGTCAGTCAGGTAGAGTGATGAGGAACATGAACCAGGACACCAGGAAAATGACCACTGCTCTCACACCTTCATCGAGGCCCCACAATCATGCCCACCAGCCCATACCCTGGGCAGGTGGGGAGGTGAAGGAACTGAGGCCCAGCTAGCTCAATAGGAGGCTCAGTGACTAAGTGGTTCACCAGAGCTGCTCAGGGCTCCTGCGGCCTGCTCCTCTACCCCTGCAGGTCTGAGAGAGGGCCAGGCTGCATCCTAGAGGACCCAGGCTGGGCTGGAAGCCAGGAGAGGGCAGGCAGGGGAGGGAAGGGAACCCTGGGCGTCAGTCTCACCTCTGAGTCAGGGAGCCTCCAAGAGTTCCCAAAAGTGGCAGCTAACACGGCCAGCCCCCCACCAGGTTCCAAAAAGTCATCTGACAGAGGCAGAGACAGGGGTGCTGGAGTTGGGGGCTGCTGTCACCCCTTCCCTACTATACCACGAACCAAGTCACACTCTACTCACCCTCAGGCTGGCCATTGTAGAGCCCACAGAGGCCTTGTGTCTGTCCCCAGAGCTCATGGTCCACAGAAATGGAGATGGAACCAGCCCTGTCCAGCCGTACCACGACCCCCAGGCCCCCTGACAGCACCAGCCAGTCCCCCAGCCACTGCAGGCTCAGCCCTGGGCAGGGAAGGGGGTCACTGGCCTTCTGCATCCACACTCCCCCCCTCCCACCACCACAGCAGGGTTCAAAGTGCCCAAGGCAGGAGAGTAGGAGGGAAGGAAGGAATTATCACAATTCTAAAGAGTTCTGTACTTTTCCCCAAAAGTACACACGTGTACTTTACAGCACAGAGACTGTTTTCCATCACAGCCCGCTGTGAGATGTTCATGAAGGTTGCAGACACTTTCTTGAGACAGAAAAGTACACAGCACACTCACACACATGCATACACACTTGGACACACACACAGGTGCGCACACAGGAAGCCTAGCTGAGACAAACGTGGGAGAGCTTCACATGGCTTAGCACCAAAGCACTTCCTCACCACACTCCTGTGAGGTAGGCGGGGAAACTGAGGTGTAGGGAGCTTAAGCAGAGGGACTTGCCCTTGGTCAGACTTCCCAGAGGAGCAAAGGGGTCCCAGGCAGTCTGTTGCTCCCATAGTGCCCTCACCATGGAGCAGCCGCGACTCCCCTTCAGGTACCAGCTGCCCCTTCACCGAGACATTTCCACCCTCAATCAGCACCTCCTCGGGTCCCATTGTCACCCGGACCTTGGGGAGCAATACACAGTGGAAGGGGCATCAGTGGCTCTCCTGTGTCCAGCCTCCTCCCTGTGGAGCCCCCTCCTGGTCCTTGTTTCCCTCCCTTACCAGCTGACAGTGCCCAAGACGGGGGCACTGGTTGCCAGGCCTGAGGTGCACAGCCCAGCTGGAATCAGCAGTGCCTGCCAGCAGGTAGGTGCAGTGGCCCAGAAAGTGGTAGTGGCGTCCATCAAAGGTGCGGTAGTGGAAGTCTGACCATGTGACACAGGTGGCAGAAGGATGCTGGCGCTGGCTCCAGAGTTGACCCACAGCCCCTGCCAGGGGCTGCAGGAGGGCTGGAGGGGAGGCACTGACTGGGCAAGAGACACAGTGATCGTGAGCCTCTGAGCATGGGATAGAGGGCTGAGGTTGAGGGCACAGGGAGCCTGGCAGAGTGGGATGTAAGACAGCACATGGTCACTCTGGTGGGCCAGAGAGCGGGCATGGGCCCTAAAGAAAGGCCCAGAGCTCAGGAACTCCATGTGGGAGTGCTTGAGGTGTTGGCCAGGATTGTGGTCATTTGGCAGGCTGAGGCCATCAACCCACCTGGCAGGTGTTGCCTGGAGCAACTGAGGCAGGACTGGGAGCTGCCATTCCACCAGCTGCGTCCCCAGGGATGGGAACAGCACTCTTCTAGGCTTCCTGCCGAAGTATTAGCTGAGTCTGCCCATGGCTGGCACTGCCATGTGGCAAAGCAGTGGCCTTCAGGGCTAGCGTCATGGAGGGCTATGGTGGGTGGAGGAGAGAATGGGGTGGACCCAGGTGGTAAGTGTGGGGGCAGCCTGCTACCTCCCCCAAACCAGAGATCTGGGCTAACCTTCCCTGCCCAGGGCCTCCACAAGGTACCAATGCCCCACATTTGCTTAGGTGCTTACCCTCTGTGCAGTGGGCACCGCCCCAGCCTGGGCAGCAAGCCCTCACTGTTCGGTTCCATGTGGCAGGCCGGGTTTCTGGGGGTCTGTACCCCCCAAGCAGGTGTGAGTAAGGGAAGGGAAATGTTAGAGCTCAGCCCAGTCCCATCACAGGGAAGGGCCTACAACACTTGGCCAACCACTCTGAAGGGCCTCATCATGTAACTTCCCTCTCTGGCCTCCCCTACGTGCAAGGTGAAAATGATGTTAGGAAGGCAGACAGCTCCAGGCCTCTGCTGCTCTGCCCAGCACAGTGCCATTCACCCACCCACCCTAACCTTGGAGCCCACCCAGGATCTATCTCCCAACACCTGCTCCGACCAGGCCAGTTCTGGTCCCCCCACACTCTCAGAGTGTCTAGCCGGTTTTGCCTTTCCTGCCCAGCAGACAGCCCAGGCTCTGCCCTCACTCACTTATAGATGGGACAGAGCCCAGGTCCTGGGGGCCTGAAGAGCCCCACATGGCGACTCCCAGGCAGGTCCAGCCGCCAGCCCAGGCGGCTGTAGTGGTAGAGGCTGGCACAGGGCACCAGGTCCTCCTGACGAGGGGCTACTTCCTTCTCCAAGCGGATGGTTTCTGTGTGCTCACACCACCGCCTGTCATGATGAGGTCCTACAGTTGTTGCCACTGTCACCTCTGTCACTAAGTAGCCCTGTCCTGTGACCGTACTCCCAAGGGAGGTTATTGGTTAAGAAGTGGCTAAGGTTGGGAGGATCTCAATGGGACAGGTTCTGGGGTGGGCTGCTTACCCATTGGCCAGTGTCCATGCCATCCCGAAGAGGAAGGCGGGGAGCAGCATGGTGCCCTGCACCTCTGGTTACCTTTGGGGGAAAGTAAGGCTTGGGCTGGGGGAAGCAACGCTGCTGCTGATGGACAGGGAGTCTGGTCCTGCTCTTCATCTGCAGCCTCTGCTGCAGCTCTGCTGTCAGTCCTCAGCACTGGGGAGGCTTTATCCCAGCCTCATGCCCAGAGCACCAGCTGCCCACAACTGGATTGGACGCTCCCATGACCTCACCTCAGAAGTCAGCTCTCCCAGGAAACAGTTCCCTTCCCACCCCCTCCTAGAGTGTGTGTTCATGTGTGTGTGTGTGAGAGAGAGAGAGAGAGAAAGTCGGGGTAGGTGGGCGGGGGCACAGCCAGATATTCTGAGCCTCTGATATGCACAGCCATAAATTAAGTTGGGACTCTGGGCAAGCCACCCTTCCTTTCTAGACCTCAGCAAAAACTTTAGGGACTTCCCAGGGATACACAAATGAGACTCAAGGACTCTGAATTCTTTGAAATTGTACATGTATGTGTGCACATTTTTCTGAGGAAAGTTCCTTAACTTTTACTAAATTCTCTTGGGAGTATGACCCTCCCAGCCCTGTTCTCCTGCCTCCTCTGCCTTTCTCCCATGAGGCACTTGGGCAGGAGGGCCAGTGAGCAGAAGCCAGGTTTCCAGGGTGGCTGGAGTTCTCTGAGAGTGCGGAGACTGGTGGAAAATACTAGACCCCATGGACCCTTTCCCCATGGGGTGAAAGAATATCTGGCTGTGCCCCCCCCCACCTACCCCGACTTTCTCTCTCTCTCTCTCTCACACACACACATGTGTGAGTGGCTGGGCCCACCCTGTCTCTTCTGTGAAGGTCTCCTAGGGTCCCTGGGGCCAAGAACCAGGGAGCCCAAGTTCAAGAATTCAAGGAAGCCTCTGGAAGAAGTGCCTGTTGGTGGGGGGAGCTCTCCCAGCCAAGGGGCAGGGCTGAGCCGGATGGAGAGTCCGGATGAGAGGGGGCCCGACACTGTCTCCATGGGGGAATCCTGCTTATATCCTGGTTCCAGCAGAGCTCTGAGGAGATTTCATTTCCTTTCAGCTCCTAAACCTGATGTCCCACCTGGCACCCTACACAGTCATCCCACCTATGGGGAGGAGCAAGGTACTAGGAATAACAGCTGGACTGGGCATTCCTTCTCCTGGGCCACCAGTGGTCCTGGGGCAGAGGGTCCAGTGAAGCCATCAGGGGGCTCAACAATGATTAGGATCGGCTCCCTCTAGGAGTCACTCTCACACCCAGACTTCCTTTCATGTTTCACACACATGTACCCTCCCATGAACTGCAGCTCTCACAGGACAGGCACAGTGACACATTCTGCTCCCAGGTCCCTCCCTTCATCTCCAGGGTACAACAGGCCTTGGGGCTAAGTCTGAGGAGGGAGCCCATGCTCTTTCAGGTACCCTGCTCAGGGCCTCTCACTCCACCAACTACTGATGGCAACCTGCTATTGTGTCATGCTTCTCTGTCTTCAGAGAGAGAGCCTGTATTCCATGTGTCTTCATTCCACAGGATTCCCCATCCCGGGGATGGTCATGGTTGGCAGCAGGAGCAAGCCCGCAGCGCACACACATGTTCCAGACTCACTCCAGACTCTGGCTTCTGACCATAGCTGATAAGGCAGCATTTGGATTGGGAAGAAACAATCCAATCCATTGGGAGTCTCAGTTACCCTTTTCCCTAAAGGGGCTTAAAGTGAGGAAGCTAGAACCCAGGGGAGATGGGAGCTACATTATGGAGAGGAGTCTGGGAACAACCAGTGCAGATTTTAGCTCCAGAAGGACATGATTTGGGGAGTTTTCAAAAGTGGAGGTGCACCGGTGACAAGGGTGGGCCCAGGGATGCCTAGTCTCCCAGAAGCCCGACTGAAGACTGAGAGCAGCCCTCCACAGCTAACTGGAGGGGGTTTCCAGGCCAGCAGAGGGACCCATCCCCGGACTCCATCAAAGCCCTCCCCTGTCCCAGGCCCCCTCTGCGTCCCTCTCACAGACCCTGCCCTCAGAGTCTCCACCCAGCCTCTGCTCCAGCGCCGCTCTCTCCCAGAGACCAGGCTCTAAGCCCCCACCCCAGTTTTTACGTTCTCTCAGGCTCAGGGAAGCGGGTCTCAGGGTTTCAGATCGGGTCCCTGGGACACAGGGCCCGGCGTGTGGGTGGGTCTGGGTGGATCCGGGTAGAATCCGGGTGGATATAGGGGGCGGGGCCACAGTTTCCCACACCGACCCCCCAGACTCCCCTCCCGGGGAGCGCGACGCTGCACATGCGGCTGGCACTCGAGAGGTGAAGACAGGCAGCGCACACTCACTGGCTCCCTTCCCGAGCACCCCCTCCCCCACTACCCCCTCCCGGCGCACTCCACCTTTCCCCGGCTCCTCCCTCGGTGGCAGCGAGCACTGTCCCTAGCAGCCCGAGTGCCCTTCCTCCCGAACGTCCTCTCCCTCCTCCCTCCCTCTCCCCCATCCCCTTCCCCAGTGCTAAGCTCTCACTTTCCATCATCTACTCTGGGCGCTGAGCCTCCAGACCATCACCTGCCCGCCTAACCCCGCGGTGCACCCTCTGGGCGACCCCACTACATTAGACCCCTGCCCCCATCTCCCACAGCCGCGTGCCCCTGGGCTGCCCTCCTGCTTCTGTCCCTCCCTCCACTCCTGCGCCGCTCCCAGCTCCTGCTCCCTCGGAGTCTTTTCCTCTCTCCTCCCCGCGAAGTTTCGGGGCTGTCAGTCTGTCAGTCTTTCGGGCAGCCCGCACCCGAGCTGCAGGCAGCGGGCGCCATTGTGACCAGAGCGGGCCAGGGCAGGAGGCCGGGGCGCCTGGGTCCCCGCAGCAGCCTGGAGACCTGCTGGCCCGCCAGGTAAGGGCAGCGGAGGTTCCTGGATGCAGGCGGCTCCGCCCGCTTTCTTCTCCGCGCTTACAAGAGCAGTCACCTCTAGCTCAGGGCAGGTGACAGTTCTGGGGTAGGGGCGCAGACAGCGGAGAGGAGTGGAGGAGGAGGGTTGGTCGGGTGGGAGGGCGAACCTGCCAGGGCGCGGGGAGGGCTGAAGACTAAGAGAGAGGGACAAGGGGATCTGGAGGGAAGGGCGGAGGCTGGAGAGGACGCGGAGTAGAAGTCTGGTGGGAAAAGCGCAGGAGGGTCCCCAAGGAAGAGAGTGGGGAGTCTTCCAAGAGGGGAGAGGGAGTGTGTAGGTTGAGGGGGAGGAGAGGAGAAAAGGAGGGGCGGCGGAGCTTGCGGTTTGGGAGGGGCGGGAGAGAAGGGCGCTGACAGGTGAGCCCGGGAGCAGGGGAGCGGGCTGGGACTCTGAGTGAACGTCAGGAGCCAGGAGACTCGGGGGGACTAACAGACACAGGAGGCGGAGCGAGCAGGGGGAGGCAGGGGTCTGGTCGGCATGAAAACTTGGGAGATGGTGAGAACAAGTCAAAGAGAAACAGAAATGGGGAAGGGGCCAATGAGGGAGGCGACAGGATGCTAAGGTGTGTTCAGAGGGGAGGAGGGGGCGGGGAAAGTGCAGAACCGCTGGGAGGGTCCGAGTGAGAGGGTCAGTCTTAGACACCCCGGCTGTTTGGGGCCTGAGGACATGGGAGCTGGGGGGCGGCCTGGGGGGAGGGGAAGAGCGGTTCTGGGGACCAAGAGGGAAGCCAAGCTCGAGCCGGCTGGGGAGGTAGAGGGGGAAGGGAGGCAGGGGCCTTGTAAGGGGAAGGAGAACCACAGGAGGGAGGGGAACGAGGAGGATGGGGGGTGAGGGCTGGGGAGGAGGAGGAGGGAGGTGAGAGAAGGAGAGGAGAAGGAAGGGAAACCAGAGTGGAAGAGGAGGGGGAGGAGTAGGGAGGAGAGGGAGGGAAGGGAGAGAAGGAGAGGAAGAGAGGGGAGGGGGAGAAAAGAAGGGAGGGAGACCGAAGAGGAGAGAGGATAGGAGGGGGAGGGGAGAAGAGAGGGGGAGGGGAGGGGAGAGCTGGGTGGAGAAGAAAAACTAAGAGGAGGAGGGCGAGTGTAAGGGAGGAAGGAAAAGAGGAGGGGGAAAGGAAGGGAGAGGGTGAGCAGCTAGGGAGGGGGATGGAGCGAGGGAGAACCGGGAGGGCAGGGAGAGGCGGCCTAGAGCTGGGGGGTGAAGGGGTGGGAAGCAGGGATGGGGGAGGGAAGCGCAGCCACTGACTGCCCAGTGCGGAGGGTCAGGAGGTGGTGGCTGGGGAGGACGGACCAGAGGGGCCTTGAGGGGGTGGCCAGGCGGGTGCGGAGAGGGCGGGCGGGAAGAGCCATAGGGGCGGGGCACCGGAGGAGCGGGGAGCCAGCCCGATTCGCAGGGAGAGAAGGCGGAAGACAGAGGGAGCGGGGAGGGGAGGGGCAGAGGGAAGGCTGCCTGGGAGATTGGGGGTGGGGAGTCTGCTGGGGGAGGGGAGGCTACTGGGGGAGGTGCAGGGAGGGGAGCACAAGGAAGGTGTTCTGGCCTGGGGAAGCTCCTGGGGGAAAGGGATGGTTTTGAGGTAGGGGTTTAAGGAGAGAAAGCAAGTCATTTCCTACGTTTTAGGAGGTCTCTTCTCTGAGGACCTCCCCCACCAGTTGCGCTAAAATGACACTCACCCCCTCCGCTGGGCTGGCTCCTATTTCACCAGCTCCAGCACTGACAGCTGGAGGGCCTAGGAGATGAAGTTTCCTACTGCCCACCGTGGTCTTTTACCTTCTCCTGCCTCTCCCCAGAGAACCAAGTAGTCTTGCACTTCCCCAGGCAGAGTCCCGGGTGTGGCGCTGGCTCTGAGAGACCTGCCAGGCCAGTGGGCAGTGGCTCATTTCCAGAGCTGACCTGAGGTTGCAGAAATGGCTTCAAGGCCTTCTTCATGAGCCACTTTCAAAGCTCTCTCTGCTTTCTGAAATCCAGTTTCCTTCATTTCCCGTATTGTCACCTTTGGAGATCCTGGGGAGAGCCAGTAGGTTCTCCTATGGACAGGTAGACAGCACCAGGGCCCAGGTGGAAGCTGTCCAGGAAGAGTCTGAACAAGGCTGCCTTTTCTCTGTAGGGACTGTGGCTGATCCCCAGGAGGAGCTGCTCTGGGTTGCCATGAGAGAGACCTTGGAGGCCCTCAGCTCCCTGGGTGAGCTGGCAGACGGAAGAAACTTGGGGGGAAGTTGGGTAGGAAGATTCAGGGTTCTACAACTCAATAAGCAGAGTCACCCTCTGGAGGCTACAACTCTGAGACCCCAGAGGCTCCCCCTAAAGCCCAGAGGGCAACATCTTTCTCCATTTCATCAGGATGTCTTTGAATGCCTGGGAAATGGTGGAGGCTGTGCACATGGGTACTCACAAAGCACTGTGATACTTACATCATTCTATCTCTTCTTCTGTCATTGATTCAACTGGAAGGGGCTGAGGTTGATTCCTGACCAGGCTGCTAGGAGGCCAGGGATGTCCCTTGTGCATGCTGCCTAGAGACCCTACCTTCCTGAGCAAGTCAGGAAAAGCTCCTTGGGTAGGCTGGGAAAAGGAAGAGCCCCCACCTCTGATCACCAGATTTGCACTGGATGCTTTACTTGGACCCATCTTTCTGTCTGTAACAGGATTCTCTGTGGGACAGCCAGAGATGTCCCCCCAAAGTGAGCCCAGGGAAGGATCTCATAATGTCCAGGAGCAGATGGGTTCTTCCAGGGAAGAGAACACTCTGGGCACATGCTCAGGTAAGTAAGTGGGGAACATGGTATCCATCCAATATTTTTTGAGCACCTATTATATGTTGGGTGCTAGTCTAGACATTTTGATATACCTCTGTGGCCACATAGACTAAGATCCCTGCCTTCAAGGAACTTAATCCTAGTGAGTTTCAAGAGCCAACAAACAGTAAATGTAAAAATAAGGGAATTTGTAAACCATGTTCAAAGATAAGAAGTCCTCTGAGGAAAGAGTATGAGGTGAGGGAGGCTGAGAGTACTGTAGGTTGGAGGTAGGGCATGTTAGTGGATTAAATAGGGTCTAAGACTAGGCCTTATTGGGCAGGTGAGATTTGGGCAAGATTTGAAAGAGGCGAGGGAGGCAGCTGGGGGAGTGCCAGTGAAGGGCTTTCAGGCAGGGGGACAGCCAGAACAGAGCACCTAGGGCGAGAGTATGCCTGGCTCTTTGACCTCCTGATCCTCTCCAGTGATTGATTTGCCTTGGAACTGGGGTCCATTTGGAGGCTGGGATGCCCCTAGTCCTGTTCCTAGGAACAGGTAAGCCTCAGGCCAGGAGGCCTTTCTTGCTTCCACTACCTTACATACACATATTCCAGAAACTTTTCATAGTAGTGGCTCTTGCAACTTGCACACTCTTAGCAGCTGCTCTGCTTGAAGGAGCCTGAGGCAGTCATAGGGCAGCTGGGAATTCAGCCCCTGAATACAGGTAGGGTGTGGGAGGAATTCCGTGGGCTGTGCTGGAACCAGGGTTTAAAATGCCCCTGCTCCTAGCACCAGTTGGGACCTTTGCCCGTCTGTAAAACCTTAAGATATCCTGTTCTCTGCCAGGGCACAAGGCCCCCAGACTGGAGGAAGGTGAGGCTCCCTGCAGAGGCAGCCAGATGTGCATGCCACACAAGGCTGAGCCTGTGGGCTCCTGCCCAGGTAAGTCTTCCCAGCATTACATCCTACCATGGGGTCAGGGCAAGCGAACACAGGCCCGGTCATCTCCAGAGCTGCTATCTGAGTGAGGTGGATTGTCCCAGAGACAGCAACTCCAGGCCATTTCATCCCAAGATGAGTTAGGTAACAGCATCTCTCTGCTCTAGAGCTTCAGTGCCCAAAGGGAATTTCACATCTGTAGGCAGCAGAATGAGAAAGGATGGTCACCAAAAAGACCATCACCTCAGACACCTTCTAGAAGTCCTAATTTTCCCTCCTTGTCTCCCCCAATCTAAGTAAATGCTTACTGGCCACCTCAGTTACAACTGCTTGAAGATACATGGCTTTGACCAGCCTTTTCACTGTGTCACCCAGGAAAACTTCCTCTCCCAGACCTCCATGACCCAAATGCTTCAAATCTGTTGTATTCAACTCATCTCCCCTGTACCTAAGGTGACCAGACAGTTGATTGTCTCTCCACAAACCCATCTCCCTTTCCCTTCCACTGTCACCATTCTTCTCACTTCTTGCCTGAGTGACTTCATCTATTCAATAAGGATTTATTTAGTGTTTCTTATGTACAGGCTGTGTTAGCTGTTATGGAAAAGAATGGGCTGTGTTACCCAGACCTGGTTTGATTCCTTGTTCTGTATTTACTAGCTGAGTACTCCTGGGTGGGCCACCTTGCTTCCAGGAGCTTCAGTTTGTTCATCTGGCAAAACAGTAATGTCATTGTCATTGTGAAGGTTTGTGGTAGTGTATGCACAGTGCTTCATCTGTAGTTTGCCCTCAAAAAGTGGTGGCAGTCCTCATTTTTGCTAGATGCATAAAGACTAATGGACCCGAAAGAAACAGAACACACAATATCTGCCTTCTGGAAGCTAAAATCTATTTGAGATGATGTTAATATAAACAAAAGAACAGTCTGAAGGCAAGTTATGAGTAAGTGTGAAAGTGTTAACTGTCAATACTGTAGGAGTTAGTACTAAGAGATCTGTATGCATTACATTTGTTAGAAATATTAATTTGTGCTGCCTTTTGAGAGAGGTGTAGACTTCAGCTCTGAAAGGTGAGGTGGAGGATAGGAAGACGTGCTAGGCTGGGAAAAGACCTTAAGAAGCAAGAAGAGGGACATGGTTGGAGGGGAGCAGCTTGGCTGAAGTGTAGGGTTCCTGTCTGGGAGAATAAGAAAGTTGGACCAGGTGGAGGTAAGCCTCAGAAGCAGCTAGAACTTATTTTTATCCCCCAAATAACTGAGAACTATTGGTGGTTCTTGAGTAGACAAGTGAAGAATGTGACAATGAAAACGAAGTCAGACCTTCAGTATGATAAGGTTTGATGGAAGAAACTGGGAGTAGATCTCACTGTGGCAGCTCAGGCTGTTACCTACTTTTAGGGCCAAACAGGAACTCCTATCATTTGGTTCAATGGTTCTCAAACAAGAATCACTTTGGGACCTTTAAAGGAAGAGAACAGATTCAAGGGCCCTGCCCCATGCATGCTTTCACACTTAAGCAAACTAAGAAACTTAGGTCAAAGAGGTTAAGTGACTTAGCCATATTGTTGGTTAGTGGCAGAGGAGAACCCAGGTGAACCCTCCTTATCTTGGCCCTGGGTTCCTTCTTGGCTGGGTCATTGCAGCATCCAAGAGGGGCAAAGCTGGCCAGCTCTGGCCAGCTCTGGGCTGATGCTCCTGTTCTGGTAGAGGGCTCTCCCTGCTTCTCCAGTGGCAGTTGTTCACTAGTTCCGCAAGTCCCATAAACTCCACCCTCTTCTTCCTAAAACAGGATTTCCAGCTGGGCAGGAATGTTGGGGAGTAGTTGAAATAAAACAGCACTTGGTACTCCAGCCACTGAAAGGGGAGCAGAGAGCAAGGGAAGCAGCCTAGCTGTGATGTCAAGGTTCCAGCACCATCCAGTTGGAAGGAAGAGGCTTAAGGTTAAAGTCAGGCAAGGGTAGGTTTGGGAAGGCCAGGTGCTTGGTTATGAACCTGCTGGGTAGCAGCCAATGTGAAGGATATCCCAGGGGAACTGCTCAACTGAGGACAAGAGACTGTGGTTCTGGAATGGAGCCTACAGGAACAGGAAGATCTAGGGTGGCCACTGAAGGTCTGTGAACTCCGAGTGAAGCATGAGGATAGCATTCCTATTCAGGGGACACAAGAGGAAGCCTTACCTAGTAAAGAAGTTCCTTGGCAACATGCAAGCCTGGAAGGAAGCCACCAGGACGGGGTGGAGCTCACATGTGAGTGCAGGAGTACTAAGAGAAGAGCTTGGGATTTGGTCATTCCCAGGAACCTTTGAGTAGCGTGGAGAGCGCAGACGTCAGATCACAGGGCTCCAGGAGGTGGCGTTCCATTGACAAATACCGTAGTGGTGCACTGGGCTTGACAGACAATTCTTGTTTTGACTTTTCAGGGGATGAGTGGATGATTCGGAAGGTGAAGGTGGAGGATGAAGACCAGGAGGCAGAGGAGGAGGTAGAATGGCCCCAGCATCTATCATTACTTCCCAGCCCATTCCCTGCGCCTGACCTGGGTCATCTGGCCGCTGCTTACAAACTTGAGCCAGGAGTCCCGGGAGCACTGAGTGGGGTTGCACTGACGGGGTGGGCCCCTATCCCGGAGAAGCCCTATGGTTGCGGGGAGTGCGAGCGGCGCTTCCGGGACCAGCTGACCTTGCGACTGCACCAGAGGCTGCACAGGGGCGAGGGTCCCTGCGCCTGCCCGGACTGCGGCCGCAGCTTCACGCAGCGCGCGCACATGCTGCTGCACCAGCGCAGCCACCGAGGTGAGCGGCCTTTCCCATGCTCCGAGTGCGACAAGCGCTTCAGCAAGAAGGCCCACTTGACCCGCCACCTGCGTACGCACACGGGCGAGCGGCCCTACCCATGCGCAGAGTGCGGCAAGCGCTTCAGCCAGAAGATACACCTGGGCTCCCACCAGAAGACCCACACCGGTGAGCGTCCCTTCCCCTGCACGGAGTGTGAGAAGCGCTTTCGCAAGAAGACACACTTGATCCGGCACCAGCGCATCCACACAGGAGAGAGGCCCTACCAGTGCGGGCAGTGCGCTCGCAGCTTCACGCACAAGCAGCATTTAGTGCGGCACCAAAGGGTGCACGAGGCGGCCAGCCAGTCCCGGCCCTCTCCAGACGCGCCGGCCTCGCCCTATTCCTCCGCTCCGTCGCCCACCCCGTCCCCTCCTGGGCCAAAACCTTTCTCCTGCTCCGACTGCGGCTTGAGTTTCGGCTGGAAAAAGAACCTCGCGACGCACCAGCGACTGCACCGCAGCGAGGATCGCCCCTTTGGATGCGAAGAGTGCGCATTGGTCGCCACCGTGGACCCCGCCGCAGCAGAGCCCTTGGCCTGCGCGTCCGGAAGGCCGGGCTGCGGTACCGGTACGGGTCCGGTGGCGCCCCAGCGCACCCCGTCGGGCGAGCGGTGCTTCTTCTGCCCGGATTGCGGGCGCGGATTCGCCCACGGGCAACACCTGACGCGGCATCGGCGCGTGCACACGGGCGAACGGCCCTTTGCCTGCGCGCAGTGTGGCCGCCGTTTCGGCTCGCGGCCTAATCTGGTCGCCCACTCCCGGGCCCACAGCGGTGCCAGGCCTTTCGTCTGTGCTCAGTGCGGCCGCCGCTTCAGCCGCAAGTCTCACCTGGGGCGCCACCAGGCGGTGCACACGGGCAGTCGCCCCCACGCCTGCACCGTCTGCGCCCGTAGCTTTAGCTCCAAAACCAACCTGGTCCGCCACCAGGCCATCCACACAGGCTCCCGCCCCTTCTCCTGCCCGCAGTGCAGCAAAAGCTTCAGCCGCAAAACCCATCTGGTGCGGCACCAGCGCGTCCACGGCGAAGCTGCCCACACGACCTCAGACGCTGCCCTCTCGACCCCAGCTTGGCCCATTCCCACCCAGGGGGCGCCGCCCCCGCTCTTCTTCTGAGTCTCCTTCTCGCCAGGACCCTTCCTCCCCTCACCAGTTTCCTAGGGACCGGTGCCACTGGACCTCCTGGGCGGTGGGCCCGGGCTGCTGCAGGCCATTTTCCTTCCCTCAGGAGTCGGAAGAGCATACCCATCTCTGACGTTCCAGGAAAACAGGACGACACAACCTGCAGAGTGAATTCTTGCTGGGAACAGGTCAGCCCGAAGTCTTTGGAAGACACCCAGCCACATGTCCTACCTGGAACCAAGCATTCCCTAGACCTCAAGTGGCCAAAGACAGGCTGGGGCAGGGACCTGTGGCGGGTTGGAAAGAGTGGTTATCCATGTACTGAAAGTTTCATTAAAAAAACACCGACGGTTCTGGGGCTGTTGAGTGAGCTGGGGGTGGGGAACCTCTGGCTCCCTTTAGCCCCTGTGCCATCTCCATACACACACACACACACACACAGACATCCCCTTCTTTTTCTGTCCTGGGTGAGTAAACTTAGTCAGCTGCTATTGGCTGACTCTTCCGAATCAAAGTGTGGTATATTTAATAGTCAAATCATTATCCTGGTTCCTGCTTCTAGCTCAGAAATTTGACAAGGAAGAAACACAGTGGTATTTCTCTTGTGCTGGGTGAAAAAGATGGGCTGAAGTGTGGTCAGGCTGCCATTTGGCCATTCCCCTGGAATTGGCCATGCTACCGTGGGCTGCAGAGATCTGTACTCCTGCCTCTGCAGTTCTCCCAAGGGGATTGGGAATGGAGCCTGACCCTCCGTCACTGGAAGGACTTAGCACATTAACAGCCAATGCATGTTGCTTTCACATCCACTGCCCAGCAAGTTCTCTCTTCAGGGCTGTTCAGTCCAGAAGTATCCGTGAGTGCACTCCCCAGCCCAGGCAGGTATGAATGCAGGGGCTGGTTGGCAGGGAAGGGGAGCAGAGGGTAATGGCCAGCACACTGGCCTGGAGCGAGCTGTCTTAGATGTGACCTCTCTTCTACCTCATGTGGGACTTAGAGCACAAAGTTCCTTTCCCAGTGAGAGGATATGAGAGGCCTGAGAGATAGGCAGGCCTTTCACACCTGTGAAGGAGTTTAGACTGTGGTGGGGGTTTGGGGGGAGGGACAGGGCCGTGTTTACATTTCATGCATTTTGGAAAGATGTCTGTCTGCACATCAGCCATCCGGTTGACAGGTGGTGGTGACATGGAATCATGGTAGTGTCAGAGAAGATGAGAGTGATGGATTCAGGAGTCACTTAATAGAATCTGTTGACTAGTGGTGGGTCGGGTGGATATGGAGTGGGAGAAAAGGCTGAGATTGGCCTGATTTCTGCTTGAGTACTGACTAGATGACAGTGACATTCCCCACAAGGGTGACACAGGAAGAGCAGCTGTGTGCTGGCGGCTAAGTCTGGGATATGCTGAGTCAGTGTGACCACTGTGTGACCAGGAGGAAGCAGGCTGTATGGGCGGAGAGCTCAAAAGAGGGTTGGGCTGGAGACAGATGTGAGCACCCCTGACATGTGTTTCAGGAACTATGAAGGAATGGATGATATTCCCAAAGAAGAGAGTGTGGAGTAAGCAAAGAGAGGGCCTAGGACAGAACCCTTGGAACACCAGCATTTGGGGATGCCACAGAGAGAAGCCTGTCAAGATGACAGGAGAGTGGGGGGTGCAGGGAATGGACAGGAAAACCCTGAAGAGGCAACAAAGGGGCAAGGGACAGATAGCACTTTAGGAGGGAAGTTGCAGGCTAGGGAGGTCACAGAAGCTTAGGACTTCTAGGTCCTTTGGATTCTGAAGCAAGGCCGAGAGAGCAGTACTAGGGGCAGTTGGGGCAGAATTCAGATCGCAGTGGGGACTCACAGACGCAAAGTCCCGGAGAAGGTAGAAGATGACAGATGCAGATGTGGGATGGACATTGACTAGAAAGACCCTTTCACTGTGAGGTCAGGGGAGGTATAAATGCAGGTGACTTTTTAAGTTTCATGGCCAAGAATGGGGCGATTCCAGGTTAATGTTGCAAGTGTGCTTACAGAACAGGAGCTATTTTGTTTGCCCTTCCCCTACCCCCTCAATATCTTCCCCCTTTCAATATCTGGAAATTCCACATGAAAATCTGGATGTCCAGCTTCTCTTGTGAAAACTTGGAAGATGTGGCTGCTGGTGGCTGGAGGTGAGCAGAAGTTGGCCTCTTTGGACTATGAGATGGGGGCCCTCACTATGCCCCATTGTAGGCTCAGCTTCTGAAGTTACCTACGGGGTCTCTTAGGCACTCAGCTTGTGATTCCAGCCAAGAAAAGTAAAATACTCCCACAGACATTTACAATCAAACACATAAAAACAATGTTTGTGTTGGGTATACCAATGTTTTTCTTTCTCGAAACATTCTGGAATTCTTGTGTAAGAGCAGCTTTTAGATCCTACAGCATATTTGATGAGGCCTCCATGTGCCAGACATTTTTAGGATTTCACATTCTCTTGAAGCTTCCCTACAAGGCATATCTTTGTCCTTATTTTTAAGCTTGTTTGCAAACTGTCAAAAGTCATTTAGCATGCAGCCTGGTGGTAATCACTTCTGAAGACGTCTGCTCAAGAAGTGCAACATGTCTGGGGTGAAAGATGGGGGTTCTTTCCCACTCGAAAGCAGTGGGCTCACTGGGATCAGTGTGTGCCATCCTGGTGTGACTATCTTGGTAAAGCATCAAACTTTGTACTTTTAGCGCCACATCCCAGCATGTGAAAATGGTCTGAGAATTAAAGCACAGATTTACTCCTTCTAAATGTAGAAATGTCTCACAAATTAGGTAAAATTTAATTTATATTCCTCCAAACTTGTTCCAAAAGAAGATTTAGTGTAGCTAATGCTTGTAGAATACCCTGTATGTGCCCAGAATTCGCCAGTCCTGGTGAACAGCACACAGCTGTCTAGACACACAACCTGTCCGTGAGGAACCTGCAGTCTGACCAGAGATGAGCTGTTGGTGTCTGTGGATCAGAGAATGTCAGTGATGAGTGGCATTCTGTGGACTCTGAAGACATGAGAGGACAGAGACGGCTTTGCGGGGTGGGGGGGGATGGAAGGAGAGGCAGACTGGGTTGGATTTGTGGGTGGGCATGGGAGGGGGAGAGAGAAAGAGCCAACCTCCCCTTCTTCCCTCACACTTCTCTCCCAATTCTCTGTCCTTTTTACTCTCATCTGTTCCCCAGGTCAGTGACCCCTCCTCCTTTCCCAATCTCTATGAAATCCATGCTTCCCAATCTTTAAACAAATTTTTTTATTATAGTGAAATATATATAACATGAAATTTACCATTTGAATTTTTTTTTTTTTTTGGCAGTTTTTGGCCAGGGCTGGGCTTGAACCCGCCACCTCCGGCACTTGGGGCTGGCGCCCTACTCCTTTGAGCCACAGGCGCCGCCCCATTTGAATTATTTTTTAAGTGTATAATTCAGTGGCATCAAGCACATCAACAATGTTGTGTCACCATCACCACTACCTCCAAGACTTTTTCATTATCCCCAATAGAAACTCTGCTCCTAATCTTATAATGTGCTGGCACCTTTTGATAGAACAATATTAGGGTCTTCCTGCGATCCAATGGCTGAGAAAGTGATCTCCCTGTCCTGTAACTCCCAACAGGTCACAGCACTCTGTTCCTTCCCACAAACCCATATACTTGCTTGTGAGGGAGATGGGGCAAATCCACTTATCACTAAAATGATAATATCCAACAAGTTCCCTGGATTGTGGGAGGGAATGGAAGAAACCTCCAGGAGACCTGGACCCCCTAGGCTTCAACCTAGCGATACCTAAGTTTTTCTTCAGGCCTTAATCTTTTCTAGAGTCCTCAGTTCTCTATACCCCACCTCTAGCAGACTTCAAAAGGATGAGCTGGGGGACAGATATTGCATTGCTATCATTGTCCAGACTATTGGGTGGCCACAGACTCAAATGATCTTGACACATAAGAGCAAAGGACGTGATCATCCACTGGCAGCCTCAAGGCCCCATGTGGCCTTCCAGATCCCTAAATGTGGCCCCTCAAGCGAATCCAGACTTCACAAATCCCGTCATTAAAGGATTTGTTTTATAGAACTTGGCTCAGTCATCGCTTCTCGGCCTTTTGGCTAAAATCAAGTGTAGAACTTGGATCAGTCAAAAGGCCACCCTCAAAGATCCAGAAGACCAGGTGTGGCTCCAAGGCTGAAGGTTCTCTACCCCTTCCTGCATCCTCCCCCTACTGCTAACCTGTTAGTCTTTTAAATACCAACTGATCAAGATGCCTGAGACCTGTGGGACCTTAAACAGAACCCAGCCCACAGCCATTTTGAGAACTGATGGGGACCCACTGACCTCTGTCTTGCTGGGAGGAAGTGCTGCCCTCCTGCTGAAGAGGGTAGGAACCCAGAGAGCAGGGCAGCAGTCAGCAGAGAAGGCCGTGTTTCTCACCTGCTTCCTGGACATCAAGGCTTAGCTGGCTCCTTGGGCCATGAACACCAACTAACCGATGCCCAAGTTCCCAAGTTGCTACTGCCTTTTCAGTTTGGTCGGAGAACAGGCCAGTGTGGTGCATTTTAAATAAACTGCACAGGCAGTGTGTTGGTTGGTGTTGGAAGAGACTCAGGTGCTTAGACTGCTCCTCCTTTCCAAGTTTGGAGAACTAAATCAGTGACCAACAGGGACTCTGGCGTGGTGGACCCAAAGCAAAGTGAAGTGAGTGGATGAAGTCATTCCAGCTTTAATGCCATGTGCCCATCACATGATTGGTAGGACATGAGAATCTTCCACTCACCACTGCTTCTCCCCCACAGCTGCTGCTTCTGTCTGCAGGGTTGGACAAGAGCTGCCTGTGAGAGGGATCTGCCGGGGATGCCTGTGAATTTTGAGTTGGAAGAAATCCTCTGTTCCCCAGGATTGCCTGACTTCAGCAGGAAAGGGGGCTCCGGGATTTAATCCCCTGCCCATAAAGACTAGCTGAGCTTTAAAATCTACCCAGCCTTGTGCAAACATTGTAGGAAACAAAAGCTCTTGACCTTGTGGCATTTATAGTTCAGCTATGGGTCACTCATGGGCCCTGAGTGTGGGGTGCCCTGGGAGACTCTGGGGAAGTAAAATCCACAGTCCCTGAGCCAGAGACTGTGACTTGGCTGGAGGCTCACGATAGGCCTAGAAACCAACAAGGTTTTGTATCCTACTCTTTGGGGTATTGAGTGCTCCAAGAGTGCAAAGAAAGGGAGGGTGTGGGCTGGAGTAGTCAGGGCCGCTTTCTGGAGGGAGGAGGGTCCTGGGTGAGTCTTGAGGGGAGCAAGGACTAGAACAGACAAAGAAGAGGTGGAGGAACAAGCAATTGGTGCAAGAAAACAACACATGTGTAATTACATGTTCAACTGTGTGATTGATCACTTGGGGCCTCGGGAGGCCAGCTCTTTGCAAGGCCAAGTTAGAGATGAGAAGGGTCATCTTCCTCGGTGTTGGTGCAGAGAAATCTCACCTCTGTGGAGCTCCCACTCCGGCTCCTCTACCACCAACGCACAGAGCCATCAGTGCCCCTCCTTCTTCTGTAGTGCTTTCCTGACTTTCCTACCCTAGGGATCAGCCCTCACTGCTCCAGCCTATGCTTTCACCTCCAGACTCTGTGAGCACCTCATTCTAAAGAACAGAATACAACACTGGGTCCCTCCAAGCACATGTGATGATCTAGGTATGTCATGGGACTCCGGCTTTCTCTCCCAGCCAGTTTCCCAGAGCACCCAGCATTGAACTATATACCCTCTGCCCCCGTCATCTACTGAGGGGCAGGGAAGTGGGAAAAGTGTTTGACATTATTGCCACTAATTATAATGGTAGCCAATATTAAGCTAATACTTACTGCGCCATGCCCTGACCTGGGTTCTCTACAGATAGATACATACACGTTCACACAGTCCATCTTTATAGTAACAGTTACTATCCCATTTTATAGAGGATGAAACTGAGGTACAGAGCAATCAAGTCATTTGAACAAGGCCATTCACTCACTCACTCAGTGTCTGCTATAATAATAAACTGAAATATATCGAACACCTACTTTGTGCTAGCGTCATTCAAATTAAGGGTTTTACCAGTGTTGCTTCATTTATTCCTGCCATCACCCCAAGACAAAGGTAGTACTGTCCATGGCCCTGTGTTTCTGATTTGGTGAAGGAAGCTCAGAACATCTCAGTAACTTGCACCCAGTCGCACAGCCACACGTGACAAAAGCAACTCTGTGGTGTGACTCTCCAGCTTATGCTTAAAAAAATTACGGTATTTTTAATTGTGGTAAAATATACATAACATACAATTTATCATTTTAACCATTTTTGAGTGTGCAGTTCAGCAGCATTAAGCCCATTCACCTTGTTATACAGCCACCACCACCCTCTAAATCCAGACCTCTTTTCATCTAGTGTGATGGATAATCTTATGTGTCAACGTGGCTGGGCCATGGTGCCCAGATACTTAATCCAACATCATTTATATGTTTATATGAGAGTATTTCTAGATGATATTAACAATGAAATTGATGAACTTTGAGTAAAGCAGATGCCCTCTTGGAATTGGGAGGGCCTCATCCAATCACTTGAAGACCTAATCAGGAGGCTCCCTCCCTGGAGCAGAGGGAATTCCACCAGCAGGCAGCCTTGGGACTTGTGCCACAGCATCAACTCACCCCTGGGTCTCTAGCCTGCCAACTCACTCTGTAGATTTTGGACTTGTCAGCCTCCATAATCACATGAGCCAATTTCTTAAAATAAATCTCTTTTTACGGATGTGTATGTATACACACATCCCGTTGGCTCTGTTCCTCTGGCAAACCCTGACTAATATATCTTGCAAAGCCAAGACTCTATATTTATGGAACACTAACTCCCAATCCTTTCCAGCCCCTAGTTCTGGCAGCCCTATTCTACTTTCTATGAATTTGACTACTATAGGAACTTGATGTAAGTAGAATCATATAATATTTGCCTTTGTGACTGGTTTATTTCACTTAGCATAATGTCCTCAAGGTCCATCCATGTTGTAACAGGTGTCAGAATTCCCTTCCTTTTTAAGGCTGAATAATCCATTGTGTGCCTGAACCACATTTTGTTTTTTCATTCATTTGTCAATGGAAATTTGGTTGTTTCCACCTCATGGTTATTTTGAATTGTGTTGCTATGAACATGGGTGCACATATATCTGAGTCCCTGATTTCGGTTCTTTTGGTATATATCCAGAGGTAGAATTGTTGAATCATATGGTAATTCTATTTTTGATTTTTTGAGGAGCTGCCATCCTGTTTTCCACAGTGGCTACACCATTTGATATCCTACCCGCAGTGCTCAATGGTTCCAGTTACTCCACATCCTCAACAATTATTATTTTTCCGGTTTTAGATCCTGGGCATCCTAATGGGTGTTAGGTGGAATCTCACAGTGGTTTTGACCTGCATTGCCCTAGGGCCTGGGCTTAGCAGGGAGGACCTTTACCTTCATGGTCTTCAGGGCACTCACAGACTCATGGGCTCATGTGTCAGAGAAGCTTGTGTAGAGAGTCAGGGGGCAAAGAGTAAGAAGTGGTGAGGGACAGCTGGAGAGTCAGGGCAGCATCCCTGAGAGGGTGACTGCAAATTCCTGAGCATGAGGCTCCCCCAACCAGTCAGGAAATGGTGGCTTTGTTCAGACCCCCTACCTCTCAGTCCCCCACCTTCACCCATTAACATACCCCTGTCTCCTAGGAGAAAAAAGGCTCCTTCCTCAGTGCCCAAGACAGTAAGCCATGGCACTGGGGGGACAGAGACCTGGGAACAAGGATAAAGCAGCCAAAAAGGGCTTGGGCATCTGTGGCAAGATGTTACCTTTCTGAAAGTGGTTGTGAATGATGGAGTCACCCTGAGGCACAGGGCCAGGGGTCCACATTGAGATGCAGCTGTCAGCCACAATTTTAATATGTAGGAATTGTCAGGAATAATGAAGCTTACTTTTCATAGGAAATGTGTATTTGTGTCATCTTGATTTGAGGCTCTGGGAGAGATGGCTGGCATCCACGTGGGTGATGGTCTGGATAAGCATAGGCAGGGCAGACAGGTGGCTCTGGGAGGGCACGAGGAAGGAAGTGGGGGAGGAAGGCAGCAGAATCTCAGGGAGCAAGCAGAATGGGGTCTGCAAAGAGAACCTAGGCCTCATGGACTTCAGTGACATGGCCCAGCCAGTCCCAACTCCAATCCTCTATGTCTGAGAACTGCCTGAAAGTCATCCTGCCTACCCTGCACCCTCTGCTTGCCTCCCCCAGACACATATACCAACTGTCCCATGTGGGTCTTTCACCAAAGGCCCTGAATTCGTTACCAAAGCACCATGAACTACATGTCTCAACACAACAAAAATCTATTCTCTCACAGTGCTGGAGGCTAACAGTTGGAAATCAAGGCATTACTAAGCGTGCTCCCTCTAAAAGGTCCAGGGGAGGCCCTGTTCTGAGCTTGGCCCCAGCCAGTCCCTGCCACATCACTCCAGTCTCTGCCTCTGTCCTCACTTGACCTCACTATAACCTGATTACATTTGCAAAGACCCTATTTCCAAAGAAGGCCAAGTTCACAGGTTGTGTGTGTGTGATGAAGGAGGGCTCAACCACAATAGGGACCCTGACTGAGCCCCTGTGTCTGGGGGAGCAGAGGCCTAAGTGGGGTCTCCTGGTGTTGGGAGCAGCTGAGGCCGTGCAGCTCAGGGCAGGGAAGGTGGCGTACAGGGTGCAGGGTGTGGTCTGTGGGAGGAAGAGGGCAGACCAGAGGCTCCAGGCAGCTGCTACATCAGGGTCTTGCCTCTTACTGAGCTGTGCTGAAAAGCTAGCTTTGGAGATGCCTTCTGCCATTCCAGAAAGCTAAAAGATGTGACAAAAATTTCTCTCATGTTATTTTATTTTACAAAGTTTTTTTTTTTCTTTTTTGAAATAGGGTCTCACTCTGTGACCCAGGCTAGATTGCAATGGTGGCATCATAGCTCACAGCAACCTCAAATTCCTGAACTCAAGTGATCTTCCTGCCTCAGCTTCCTGAGCTGGGACTATAGGTGTCTACCACAGTGCCCAGCTAGTTTTCCAATTTTTAGTAGAGGTCTCCCTCTTGCTCAGGCTGGCCTTGAATTCCTGAGCCCAATTGATGCTCCTGCCTCGGCCTCCCAGAGGACTAGGATTACAGGCGTGGGCCACTGCTCCTGGATTGTTCCTGTAAATTTTTAAGTTTACATTTTCTGACTTCTGTATCAATATAAAATAGCTTGACATGACAGTAAACAGCTGACTTTTAGGAGACTATAGGCACAGCTGAGAACTAAGGTCTTTTCCTTAAGATATGATGTTTTGTTTGCTGTTTCTGTAAATTGTGTGTGTGTATATATGTGTGCACATGCCACATGTATGTGAGACAGGAAAAGGAAGAGAGGAGATAGCTTCCCAGGGGTGAAGTTGCCCCTGGGCATAAGAGACTTTAGACACTGGGGCCCTGACAAAGGACAAAGCCTTCAGGCCTGGGATTAGGTCAGCCTCAGGGCAGGGGACGTTTCCTGGTCAGTAGCAGGACTATGATTTACATAACGGGCTTGTGTAATGTCCTTACATAACATCATTAGGGGCATAGCAAATTGGATTCTATTTCAGACTTCACAGAAACCAGGCCCGGGGCGCCCCTCCAGCCCAGGGAGACAGGGCTCCTGCTGGCCCAGCACCCCTTCCTCTCACTGGGATTTCATCTCTCGAGGTTTCTCTGTGGACCTTCAGGAGACCCTCTAGGACTGTGCCCTTGTTCCCCCACCCCCACCTCCCAGCTTCTAGGGCAGGGTTATGTTTTCAGCAAATGAAGCTGTATTTTCAGGTTCAAGCTGAGGGATCTTGTTCTTGTCTACCAAACATTCAGTGTTCTTTCTGCCTCCTCCCCTTGCCTCCTTTGGTGTCCTCATCATAAGATGAAGCTGACTCTCTCCAGAGCAGGCTGTGGCCTCAGGATCCTTTCTCGCCAGGACCATGGGCCTCGCTCCATAGTATACTCATCCTTTCCAGATGCCTGCTCCCCACGCTGCACCAGCCCTCCCCACACCATCCCCTCATGCCCAGGCTTGTGGACAATCTGGGCCATTCGTATCTTCTTCTAATAGGCCTATGGCTTCCAACTTCTCCTCTCTAACTCCTGCTTTCCAATTTATCCTCCAACTATTAGGCTGGGTTTCCTCGCAGCCTGTTATCCCCCAGCCTGGAGACTCCTTAACAGTGGACGTGACACATTGTGCTGAAGGTGTTGTCTGTTTCCCCTGGGGGTCACCAGCTTTCACGACACAGAGCACGGCACCCCCTACCTCACCAGTTCACAATGAATGTTTGTTGTAACATAACAAACTTTTCAAACTCATTTTGCAAACCTCCTGGGTACAAACCCTTGCTTATACTGAGGGATCTTGTTCTTGTCTCCCAAACATGCAGTATTCTTCCTGCCTCCTCCCCTTGCTTCCCTTGGTGTCCCCAACATGAAGTGTCCACTTACCTCTCTTTTAAGTCCTGCTTATTCTTCAAGCACAGATGGGGGCAGCCTCCTGACATGGCTGGGGATGGCGGGTGGGGGACTTCCCCAGCCCCAGACCACAAGGATCTGCTCTCTCCAAGCTCTCATGGGCCCTTTCCACTCACTGCCTTGTCAGATGTGGCCTCCAGTAGTTGGCATGACTGTGTAAACCTAAGACTAGCTGATTGCTTTCTGCAGCCCAGGCTCCTGCTAATCCTAAGTCCCTTGGTGTGGGATTTGCTGTCCTCCCATCACAGGTGGGGAAACTGAGGTTTAGAAAGTCACCCTGTTATAGGATTCAGAGCCTCATCTCTGCAGGCCTATTGGGAGCAGTTCAAGGGCAGAAGCCGTGTTTTCCTGCCTCTGTGAGTCTTCACGACTTACTTGTGATTTGAATAGATGAAGGAAGATCTTTTAAACGGCCTACCTGTCTCAAAATCTCTCCCCTGCTAGATAATCTTAGTGCCTAAAACACACCTTTTCTGAGTTACAGCTTTGGGCTGTTGTGGTGACAGCAAAATACAAATCCCACACTGTTAACAAATGCAGCAATCCATTTTTTTTCACTTGGCATTGTGAAAAAAAGCGTGATGCTTACAGCTAGAGTTAATTCTTTGATGCCGTGATATGGGTTAGACATATGGTATACTTCACATCCTTCCCTCCCGCCTTTAATTTAACAGCCCCGTGTACATCCTGCCTCAGTCAGGTGTCACTGCAGACCCTCTTTGGAAGCCCATGGACATGTGCACCAGAAGAGATGCCAGCTATACAGACTGAGCAGACAGCAGAGCACCCTAACTGGGGAGAAGGGGCAGAAAGGGAAAGAAGGAATGTTAGTGTAGGGGGGCTTCCAAATTTTCTAGATCAGTAATTCTTAACCTTTTGTGGACCACCAAGCACTTTACTAAGATGTTTAAAGCTCTCCTCAGAGTAATAATAGAAATAACAGTTGGCACATAATTTCAGAGAGCACATGCACACCTCTCTTTTAAGCCCCTTTATGGGCTTTAATAGGCCCCAAACCTGGTTTAAAACCTCTGCTTTTACCTACACAAGAGAACTGAGGTCCAGAGGAGGAGAGAGGCTCCTACAAAGACTGAAGAGCAGGAGGGAGGGACAGAGGAAATCCACAGTTTTGTCCTGCCAGTCCATTTCTGGTTATCCCTATGACCCTTCACTGGGGCTGCCCCTAGCACAGGAAGAGCCTTGTGAGGGTAGAGGAATCCCCACCCCAGCTCTGTATCCGTCTTCCTGCTGGGCAGACTGGGAAGGGTGGGGTATTTTCTGGGACTAGATCAGGATTAACAATTACTCTGTAGAAGCCCCGCCTGGCTAGGCCTGGAGGCTGGATCCCACACCTCGCAGGGCCCACACTCTCTGCACTCTGAGAATCTGCTCCTGAGTTATGTCCCTGGCCTGTGCAAAGCATTCTAATGAGAAGCTTTGCTTCTCATTCTGCAGCTATGATAACACGGCCTGCACACACTCTTATGTCTCATGTTGCTGTGTTCTGCTTGGTTTCAGGAAGGAAACAAAGCAGTGATAGTTCATTCCTCACCTCCACTTCTATTCCTAGTCAAGGTCATGGCTTCATTGGTTCTGAGTGGCAGCAGCCTTCTGGGGACTCTGTTACCACCAGTCGGGCTCAGAGAGTGGTCTTTTTCTTTCTTCTTTTGAGACAGAATTTCACTTTGTCATCCTGGGTAGAGTGCTGTGGCATCATAGCTCACAGCAACCTCAAATTCCTGGGCTCAAGCAATTCACTTGCCTCAGCCTCCTAAGTAGCTTGAACCACAGGTGCCCACCACAACAGTTAACTACTTTTGGAGATGGGGTCTCACCCTTCCTTGCACAGGCTAGTCTTGAACGTGTGAGCTCAAGCAATCCACCTACCTGGCCTCTCAGAGTGTTAGGATTATAGGCGTGAGCCACCACACCTGGCCCTAGAGAGTGATCTTCTGAGATTTTCACAGCTCTATGAAGTGATACCCCAAGGGAGACGTTGCTGGATGGAATAAGGGGAGAGTCAGAAACACCAATTGTCTATTTTAAATCAAGTAGGCACTTAGGTTCTTGAGAACACCTGGGGAAAATGCCTGGAGTCTATCTAGTATCACTGTAGGGGTCTACTTTTGCAAATGTAACTGGTTAATTAAATGAGCTGGACTTGGTAGGCAGCAAAAAGCAACTTTACTTTTTTCTTCCATTATCACATTCAAATCATTCTCTCAGATCTGCCATCCCTACTATATCAGTTTTCTATTGTTGTGTAACAAATCACTCCAAAATTGAGCTGCTTAAAACAACAATCCTTTCTTTGCTTAGAGTTCTTTGTGTTACCAGTTTGAGCAGTTTGAGCTGGGCTCAGCAGAGTGGTTTTTGGCTGGTCTCACCTGGGGTCCTTCATGCAGTTGTAGTTATCTTGTGGCTCTTGTGGCTGAAATAGACCTGGAAGGTCCAAGATGTCTGGTGGCTGGTGCTCCTTCTCCCCCCTCCAGGAGGCTGGCCTGGGCTTCCCAGTAGGACAGCTCATTATTCCCAGATGTCTGGAACCTTATTTGCAAGGTCCTCTTGAAGTCTTGGTTCCAGAACTCACACATTATTATAAGGTTTGCTGAGGGTTAAGAGGAGGAAACACAGTCTTTGGTGGGAATAGCAACAAAGTCACATGATGAAGTGGTGAGCACACTACTCGTCTTCATCAGCAACCTCCCACACCCACTTCTGGACCATTGTTAGGTAGATCCTAATATGCCTTGAGTAGTCTCATTTTCAGTTATCAAAAAGTCCAGCCTTATCTATTCCCAACTTCAATATCTCACCCACTTCAAAGTGTCTCTGCTTTCCCACTGGGGCTTATCTGCACATCTGCTCTTATTGAAAAAGAGGCCCAGGCTGCAGTGGTCTCCATCTTGTTCTTCTACTCCCCTTCCTCACCCCTTGGGCACCAGTTGGCTTTCCAGGGGTGGACAGAGTGGAACAGATGGAGAAAACATCTCATTTGACCAGTGCTGTCATCATCTGACACAGGTGTCCTCTGAGTGGCAGGATGCTGCTGGAATACTGACCTTCTCTTCCATGGGGTATGTGGTGAGTTCCTCTAAGTCATTTGCTCCTGGGGTGGGGCATCTTGAGGCTTCACTGCTCCCTAAAGAGGGCAGTGCCCTCTCTGGATGACCACCTTTCAGCAGCTTCTCTGCTTTTATACTCAAAACTACCGCTTTCTTCTGGCACCACTCAGTAGATGGGCAGTTTTCCCCCTTCTTATTTAAAAAGGAGTGCATCATTCACTCCTTTTTCTCTGTGGACCACCCTTCCTGCTTCATCATTCATAGAGCATAGTAAAAGTAGCCTCTCCATAGCTTCCACATGGACCAGTTACTGGCAATTCAAAGGATTAAGTGACTTTCTCAATTCCAAATTCCTGGAAGAAAGAACCTAAGCTAAGCCTAAGCTAAGATTAGGTTTATCCTGATTTGGTCAGCTACTATTAGGGGGTTGGAATCACATAGTTTTTCTATGGGCATCATGTCATGTCCCCATTCATGGGAGAAATGGGAGTTCCCAGGCCTCCAGGCTGGCCAGACAAACTCAAATAATACTGCAAGTGGGTACTATAATGACAATAGAACCAGTTCTATGTTAACAGCTGTACTATGGAGAGCTCTAGAGGATGATCAGATTGATGAACTATGAAATCATGGTGGTCACTTAGAAGCTATGTCAGTAGTGTGATGGGGCGACAATTAGATTGTAAGTGGTTGAAAGGGGAATTGGAGTGAGACAGCAGAGGCAAGATGTATAGACCACTTGGCATAGATATCTAATGTTTACATATTCAGTGGTGCTGTACTGAGTCCTCACCCTCCTGCTCCAACAGCATGGCCAAGACACACTGCTGTGTTTCTGTGTCTTCCTGCCATGTGCCTGTGTGGGTCAGTTGATTTGTCCAGGAGTGAGAACCAACCCAATTGGACTGGTTAGAGTCCTTCCCAGGATTTTGAAATTTGGGCCAGAGAATTTCAGTCAGACTCTTTTGGGTAGCCTAAGCCACAAAGCGTAAAACATGGGGGCTTTCATAGGCCATATTTCCTTTAATGTGATGAGGTTGGTCCTCAGTGAGGAAGAATGGGGCTGACTTCAGAGAAAATCTTTAATGAGACAGAGGACCTTAGTATCAGATGTGCCTTAGAGTTTTGGCATTTTTTGAAGCCATATTACATTCATCCCCTGCATTTCTGTGGCAACCATGGAGATGCACCCTTGGTATTCCCTTTCAAATTCAATGCTAGTCAGCTGTGAGGAGCTAGTCAGCTGTGAGGAGTACGTGTACACTGGCAGCCCACAGCTATAAGTGCCTTGAGGGTCCACCTTGGTTTGTGAGCCCAGGCCATGCTTCTTCCAGGATGTCCCCTACCAATGATTGAGCATGGCAGAATACTAGGCCTATTTCTACCTACAGTGGAACTTGTTGAACAGGCCATCTGTGCTCAGAGCTCCCTGTTGAGTTGGCTGAGTTGTACCAAGGTCTGAGGATCCACAAGCATGATCACTCCCAGCTCAGATGCGCATTATGTCTGGGCCCACCTCTTCCCTTTCATATCTCTCTCAGTAACTTCTTCCCAATAAAATCTCTTGGTCTCCTAATTCTCCAGCTTCATGAAGCAAGCCTTCCCATGACTTTATTGAACCAATGCATTTTCCTTGTTACCTTGGCTAGGTGAGTTGAGCTTCTGCGATGGTTAATTTTATGTGTCAACTTGACTAGCCTAAAGTGGTAGAACATTACCTCTGATGTATCTACAGAGTGTTTCTGGAAGAGATTAGCATTTGAATCAGTAGACCAAAGATTTGACCTCACTAATATGGGTGGGTATCTTCCAATTGACTAAGGGCCCAGATAGAACAAAAAGGTGGAGAAGGGGAGTTTGCTGTCTTCTGGCGTGGGGCAGCATCTTCTTCTGCCCTCAGACTTCAGAGTTCCTGATTGTCAGGCTCAGACTCTAGGACTTGCATAAGTGTTGCCCCCCTCCCTAACCCCACTGTTCTCAGGCCTTTGACCTCAGATTGGGAGTCACACCACTGACTCCCCTGTTCTCAGGCCATCAGACTCTGAGTGAATTCTAGCACCAGCTTTCCTGGGTCTCCAGCTTACAGATGACATATCACGGGACTTCTCAACCTCCATAATCACCTGAGATTTAGTAAATCCCCTTATATTTTTTCTATATATCTTATTGGTTTCACTTATCTGGAGAACCCTCCACTAAAAATATGACCCGTCCTCAGTACACTGCTCAGAACTTTCCCTCCTGGGATCTCCTGTCCCTGGCCTGGCTTCCCTTTGAAGAAGTCACTTTCCTGGACCCTGGCTGGTCCCACAGGCTGGAGCTCAGAGTCCTTCCCCACCAGTGGCAACAGCAAGAGCTGTGGTTCAGAGGGTGCATTTTCAGGATTATTAATGGAGGGTAAAAGCACAGATTCATGATGAAAACCAACCCTATTGGTAACTGATTCTCAGAAGGAGGCTGTTCTTTCCTATTCAGAATGTTCCAGATGAGACAGTGACAGTGATGTGTAAGAGCTTTCTAGCTTAGTGGGACTCTGCTTAGGTGCAGGCCTCTAAGGAGGTGGTAGGTCTGACCTTGCAAGTTTCCAGCTTGGATCAAAGGTATTAACCACCCCACCTTGCCCAGCACTCAGGAAGTGGCCATCCCCAATGGCAGTAATATTCTGAGTCTCAGGGCATTCCTGGCCACTAGAGGAAAGGAAGATGACATCAGTGGACCCTACAACTTCATCATTCAAAGCTCTCCAGAACCCGCTCTAAACCACACCAGCAGCATTGCCACAAAGAGGGAAGTGAGAGCTGAGACCGTGGGGCCAATGCTGATAGCAAGGGATGCAGCACTTGCTGGGCCACCTGGAGCCATTTCCAGGCAAACATAGGTGTGCTTGCTGGCAGTGAGACAGGCTTCCCTCTGGACTTGGAAAGACATGCCCTGCTGGGCAGGCCTAGCAGTGATAGAAGAGAAGGAAAAGCTCTCAGGTTGGAGCCTGGTAAGGGTGAGGGGTCCCCTGTCAGGACTGTGTCCAAGAGGACTCCATGTTCCTATGTGGATATGAGTCAATGTTCCCAAGGCACGGAGAGGAACACGTGGCTGAAAGACATCTATATGCATCGGGAAACACTTCTACTTTAAGCACACTGCCAAATAAGGCTGAGAGAATTCCGTCTGCTGCAACCTTTTTCTCCATGCCGTGATTTTTCTTGGAAATATCTACCAATAACAAGGTCTTCTTTTGGACTATCTGCTTCAATGCCAGTGGCTAGTTGGTATTGCTCCAGGTGTGTGTTTATTGATTGATTGATTGAGATAGAGCCTCACTTTGTCACCCTCAGTAGAGTGCTGTGATGTCATAGTTCACAGCAACCCCAATCTCTTGGGCTCAAGTGATTCTCTTGCCTCAGCCTCCCAAGTAGCTGGGACTACAGGCACCTGCCACAGTGCACCACTATTTTTAGAGATAAGGTCTCCCTCTGGCTCAGGCTGGTCTTGCACTTGGCTCAGGCAATCCACTCACCTCAGTCTCCCAGAGTGGTAGGATTACAGGCATAAGCCACCATGCCCAGCCTGTCTCAGGTGTTTAAATAGCAGAAACCACAAGTTTCAGAACTTTTCAGGAGCCTGGGCATTCCATCAGGACTCTTTGACATCTACGTATGCCTGGAACCACTTATTTTCCTGTGAGCAGACCCTGGCACTACAGCCCTCAGTGAAGGCCCAACTTCCCCTGGTGGCTACACTCATAAATTTGTCTGTCATAGGGGTCACGAGTCCCAGAGTGATTCCTCTGATGAAGCAACAGCCCCTCTGCCTGCTTCAGGACTAGACAAGAGCAGAGACTGCTGCTTGAAGAAATCTGGCCTGGGGAAGCAATGCTGCCCTATGGAGGCCCAGTGAATTGAATGCCTCCTTGGGAAGGTGGGTCTCCCGGTTCCTGGCTTTCAAAGAGTTATCATCCCACCTCTGGAAAAAGTTGTCCCCATTCTCTCATTGCAAGGACTAAGATCTTCCACACTGGGTTTGTGTCTCCAACCCAGGAGTCTCTGAAATGCTGGTGGTTTGCAGACGGAGAGAGGGAGGCAGGTCAGGGCCAGTGGAAACAGATCCAGTTCACTCTTTGTCTGAGAAAGCCCAATCTATAATTCTTAGGGGCCCAGAACTCTCAGACAAGACTCTAGAGACTGCTTCTCTGCTTGGTTTCTCTTAGCAGGAGGTAGGACCCTTTCAGACATCCATCAAGGAGGCATCCAAGAAGCTGCCCATCTGTTCCATCCCAAACAAAGCCATCTCCCAAGACTGTTGGGGCTCACTGCTGCCCAGCAAGTGGCAAGGGTGGGCCAGATGTCAGCCTGTCAGGAGCCCCCGAGTGCCTTTGGTTTCCTGCCTGATTCCCCAGGCTGAGGCATCTGGGCACCACCTCACTGACAGAGTCCTCTCTTTGGCTCAACCCACAGCTTGTCTACAGAGAACCCTTTGGCCCCTTCAGCCAAAGCCAGGACTAGGGTAAAGGAACTGAGATGGCCACTCTCAGGGTCACATGAGTGACCTGCTCCAGCCCCACCTTTAGCAGCCAATCCCATTATATCTAGAAACCATACAGCCAGGCACCCCTGCACCTCAGAGTTCTAGTCTTGAAGCTGGCCCCTCTCTAAGAAAGGGCTGTGTGGTCCTGGATCTGACCAATAGGGTGTCACCAGTATCCTGTCGGACAGCTGCTCCCCTGGCCAGGCTGAGGCCCATCAGTACAGTGGCTGACCCTGCTCTCCCTTGCTACCCATGAAGCTCAGTATTCCAGGCTGCAGGTGGACATGAGGTCCGAAGCACAGTGTAACCCCCCACACCCTCTGGGAGAACAGCGGCTAGGGCAGCAGTTGACTCCTCGTAGTGCCACCTTTCCTGCCTGTCCCACAGCAGGCAGGCATGCTGACCGGCCCCAAGCGGCTCTGATTCCTTTCTCCTCCTTGCCAGGAATGAAAGGATAGAAACAATAGAACGAGGTGGAGAGGGTAGGGGTCCAGCAGTCTCCCACCTGCCCTGCTCCCTGCCCAGTGGCTCTTGTAAATAGTGGGCATTCTCTAAATTACCTCTTACTGTGAATTTGTTTTCTTAGATCCTTACCTTGGGACTGCCACAAAATGGTGTGACAAGGGACTTCAGTTGCTTCTGCTCCTTGCTTTTAGATTCTGGGGGAGAGGAAGGCTGTGGGCACAGTTTCTTCCAGCCAATGGAGCTGGCTCACAGCGGCTTCACTCCAGGCACCCAGACAGAGAGATCTGTGGGCCTGTGTCCTTCTCACTGTATCCCTACCTGCTCACATCTCCATGTCAGCTTTTCCACCAGAAGGAATCATGGTCAAATGTTTCTTATAGATGGGTCAAGAGTTAAATTAGGGTGGAAGTGGGAGAGGGTACATCTAAAGTGTGAAGGTAAGAGTGTGAGCTCTCTGGCGTGGCCAGTGAGACATTTCTCCCATTGGGTTCCTCATTCATGCCAGGGAGACTAGTAGTGGACTTGGCTGGAGGCTGAAAGGTCCCAGATCTGCCTCTCAGAGCCCCAAGCCGACCGAAGCATCCTACTGCAGCTCTCTGCCTAATAAACCCAAGGTGCAATGCTGAGAAACAGCTTTTCTTCATGAAGAGAAGAAAAGCTATTGGGTTAATGATCATGGTTTTTACTGCCTAGACTCTAACCTGCATTAATTCTTACACAAAGTTGCAGAGTGCACCAACTCAGATATTGTGAGAATACATGAGACTCTAAGGAAAACAAACATGTATTGTAGCTCAAGAGCACAGCTGGACAGGTAAGGTGGTGTGCATGGGATGAGGTGTCTAATGTCCCTTCCCTTACCTAGTTAAACAACTGAGTTACCAATCTAAGCCTCAATTTCCTTCTTTGCAAAATGAATATAAAATAACACTTCTTAGGTTAGTGCTAAGATGAAAGAAAATAATACATAACAATGAAATAATACAGCATAGTGCCTGGCACATTCTGGGTGTAAATATTCACTAAAGTCAATTGAAATAACTTTAAATATTATTTTATAAAATAGGTGGAGAGGACTATTCTCAAATATTTCCAACATAGGACCTCATTAAACATCATTATCACAGCTTACATACATAAATGCTCACATATAATAAATACCAGTAGGGGTTACTTTGTGTCACTATTGAATGTTGTGCTATTATTCAACAGAACTGGTCAGGCAACACTAGGTTGAGTGAGGGGCTCTTTACCGCCAGGAGAAGTAAGTGATCTGGCAAAAGTGAGGCCAATGTCCTGGAAAAGACATGAAGTTTGCCTCAAGGATCTAAATGAGAATGTGGTCTTAGCCAAAAATCTTTCTGTTTAGACAAGAACACAGAAAGGAAAGTGTGATAGCTGGATACTTTTATAGACTCTCAGAAACATTGTTAAATATAATCGTGATTCTGTCTTTTTTTTTTAAATCCAGATTTGGATAAAATTGTTTCAAATATTAATTTGTTGCCAAATTCGGTCTGAAAGTGTGTGCCTCAAATACAAACTTTAGACACAGTAGATTAGAAGTCCTGGCCATGGAATCAGGTAGACATGGGTTTGCATCCTGTACCTACCTCTCTTACTAGTCGTGTGACCCCAAACAACCCCTTTATTCTCTCCAAGTCACCTCGTCAGTCACTGTGAGGGTTGTGCTAGGTACAGCCATTGTGCAGAGCCTGCTACACAGAGCACACCAGTGTGAGATATTTTAAACAAATTTTATTTTCTTCTTTATACTTTCCCTTTTTCCATATTATCTATAATGATATATTTATTTTAATAGTAACAGAATAAGGATAAATATATTAAAAGAAGGTGAAGCTGGCATACGTATGAGGTCGGACAATTAAATTCTCAAAATCGTCCTAGAAAAAGTGCTACATACCTCATTGCTGAATATCACCATGGTCACTTTTGAAGTACTTGCCTTGGCCATCTGTGGTGACCATAGTGATATTTAGCAATGAGGTATGTAGCACTTTTTCTAGGATGAGTTACAAACTTTTTTTTTTTTTTTGAGACGGAGCCTCAAGCTATCCCCCTAGGTAGAGTGCTGTGGCATCATAGCTCACAGCAACCTCCAACTCCTGGGCTCAAGCAAGTCTCCTGCCTCAGTCTCCCAAGTAGCTGGGACCACAGGCGCCCGCCACAACGCCCGGCCATTTTTTGGGTGCAGCCGTCATTGTTGTTTTGGCAGGCCCGGGCTGGATTTGAACCTGCCACCTTAGGTGTATGTGGCTGGTGCCTTAGCCACTTGAGCCACAGGAGCCGAGCCAAGTTACAAACTTAATCTCCACCTCATATGATGACTGCTCTGATGGCCATTCCAAGAAAAGAGCTCCAAAATTGCTTTGAAGGGTGAACCAGGTGCTGGCATTAGTGCACGGCTTCCCCAGGGGAGTACCTTGAAGGTGACCAAAGTAATATTCAGCAATGAGGTATGTAGCACTTTTTCTAGAATGAGTCCTTGAATTTAACTGTCTGACTTCATGAGTGTATCATTTATTTCTGTATAACAAATAATCATAAATTTAGTGGCTTAAAACACCACTCATTATTTGACTGTTCCTATGGGCCAAGAGTCCAGGCATAGCAAGGCATAGCAGGGTATCAGCCAAACTGTGTTGTTATCTGGAGGCTTGACTAGGAAAAATTCTGCTCTAAACTCACTCTAGTTGGTGGAATTCACTTCTCTGTGGCTGCAGCCCTCAGACCCTGAGTGTCACTGCGGTACTTTGCCACGTGGGCTTCCCTGCATGGCACTTAGTTCATCAGACCAGCAAAGAGAATCTCTACTGGTGAGATGGAATCTAAGTAACATGATGTGCTGATGGCAGCAACACCCATCCCCTTTGCCACAGTCTATGGTTAGAAACTATGTCACAGGCTCCACTCACACCAAGAGAAGGGGTTATACAAAGGAGGGAAAACCAAGCAGAGGGGTTCACAGGGGCACCTTAGAGTCTGCCCTTTCTTATAAGTTTAGGTTTACTGAGATAAATGCTGGAGTCCTAAATTCATAATTTCTTAATCTAAAATCGAGGTCCCCCAGGGTGAGGAACTTATATATTTTCAGGGGTCCCGAGTGAGGGAGCGGGGGCTGGCTGGAACAGATGGAGTCGCCACACCAAGCACAGCGAGGCCCATCCTTGCCCAGGCTCCCCCATCAGCTCTCCTGTGTGCCTCAGAGCAAGTTCAAATGCTCACAAAAGGCAACCTTGGAAAGAAAGTGCCTGTATGTGTGTGTGCATGTGCAAGGATGTGTGTGTGTGGAGGGCAGGTGCACACAGCTAGCCTGAGACTAAGAAGGTGGATGGATCATAATCAGCTGGTTGGTTTTTGCACATGAACTTCAGCATCAATTCTCTTTCTTTGTCTTAAATACTAGCCATGGGCATCATCTTTGATGTTAATGAGCAGAGTAGAGAGAAAGCCTCCTAAATGAGTGTTCCAGAATCTTCTCTTCTACCTACTGGGGTGTCTCTGTAAACAGAGCTCACAGCAGAGGTGGAAAGTCCCAAAGGGGAGCACCATGGTGCTAAAGAATAAAGAAGCAGGACTGAAGAGGGGTGAGAGGATGTCAGGAGAAAAAGTGTCCACTAGAGACACAGGTAGGTATTGGGTGTGCAGCTCCAGTGGGGTGCACATGAAAGGAGGTCCCCTAGTTCAGAGTTCAAGTTCACCTAACTTCTGAGTAGCTAAGATTTTGTGACACAGGTCTTTAATTAGGCCCCATTTCTGTTCACAGGGAGCAGTGATATATACTCATAACGTGAAGTCTAATTCCTAAGGGAGACCTGATTTTAATTGAGTTTATGTGAAATGTAATAACTTTGGAAAGGGTTTAGTCCATAAGTCAAGGTACCTCTGAGGCCTCAGGTCTGGGAGAGAGAGAATTGCTGAATAAGGACCTGCCAGTGTGATCAGCCTGGACAGAAGGCAGGAGAGTGTCGCTAGAGCCCCAGATCCGGCAAACCTGCTAGGAAAGCAGATCCTGACCCTGGGCCCAGAACTGTCCACGTGGGTCTCAGGGAGCCGGCACAGGACATTCATGTGTCTACAAAGGCACCCACGTTGTCCAAGCTGCGGTTGGGCCGGATAACACTCGTTCCAGTGGTGTCTAAGCCGTTGTGAGACATTACAAGCCTAAGCCCAGCCTTTCACCACAGAGGGATTTCTTTCACCTTGTCCAAAATTTACTTTTTACAGTTCCAAGGGGATGAGGTTGGGGGTGAGGGGAGTTCCTTCTAAGATGACAATACCTAATATTCCTGGAGCAACTCCACATGTGTCAGACCCTGCAAGGAGCCCTTATGTGGGTCATCTCAGGAAACAGTGACATCTTGGGGTTAGATACCAATGTACTCACTGAAGCGGAAAATGAGGCTGGGAAAGGCTGCCTTTCTGAGGAAACTTGCTGCCTCAGTTTACATCCAGGTTTCACTACGTTATTCCTAACCAGGGGTAGGAGGGCTCTACCTTATCCATAAAAGAAAAGTCCTAATAGCAACACCCCATCCCATAGGACTGGAGAGGAAGCTGTAAATAAATTAGCATGAGTGAAAAGCTTGCCACAGTGCCCGGCACAAGGTCAGCCCTTTGGACACATCAGTCACTCTTGTGACGCATTCTATCGCCTCCTAGTGTTTGGGAATAGCAAGTAAGGCCTTTTTAAAAATTTAAATTAGAGCTTTGTCTTAGTTTTGTCTGCTAAGAAAAATATCATTGAGTGGGTGCTTAAACAATAGAAATTAATTCTTTCACAGTTCAGAAGCTGGGAGTCCAAGAACAAAGTGACAGCTGGTTTGACTCCTGGTGAGGGCTTGATTCCTGGCTTGTAGATGGCCACCTTCTTGCTGTGTGTGTCGTCACATGGTGGGGTGCGGGGCAGAGGAAGGAGACTACAGCCAGATCCTAGCAACTAGTGAATTATCAATAAAGTATTGATATAGATGGATGTTCACTGTGTTATTCTGTCACATTTTCTGTCCGTTTGAAGTTAAATTAAGAAACAATTTCACAGGGCAGCGCCTGTGGCTCAGTGAGTAAGGCGCTAGCCCCATATACTGAGGGTGGCAGGTTTGAACCCAGCCCCGGCCAAACTGCAACAAAAAATAGCCGGGCGCTGTGGCGGGTGCCTGTAGTCCAAGCTATTCGAGAGGCTGAGGCAAGAGAATCACCTAAGCCCATGAGCTGGAGGTTGCTATGAGCTGTGATGTTACAGCACTCTACCGAGAGTGACAAAGTGAGACTCTGTCTCCAAAAAAAAAAAAAATTCATTATATGATGTGATTTGTAAAATGAATACAGCTACATACTGCTAATGGCAATATTCTTTGGCAAATAATTTGATTTTCTCTATCCAGATCTGTAAAATTTACTCACTCAGGAACCCTATTTCTGAGAATTTTAAAGCAAAAAAAAAGCCATGGACACAAAGATGTCTATGGAAAGCCAAATGTCACTCAATCAAAAGATGCCTGAATGAAGTATGTGCCCCTGATGCATGGAGTCTTGTCCAGTAATTAGATTATCAAGTGGGAAAGAACACAGCGACATGCAAACACCAGGGCTAATCTAACAGAGGGGACAGTAGAGAGCAGCAGGAAATCACCTGCACCTGGGTTGGATGTGGACCCAACTTGTGCTTGCTAATTCTCAGGTTTGTGATTTGGGACAAGCTCCTGGGCTTCCCTGATGCTCAGTGTTCGAAATTGTAAAGCAGGGGTGCCAAACTTTATAAGATCACTGTGCAGATTCAATGCCTTAAAAGCCCTCAATAACTGTTCCTGGGCATAATAAGTGCTCACTAAATGTCAGCTGTCACTGCAGTTACTGTTATCACTTGTGACTATAGAAATCATGGTGGAGGCAGAACTGAATTGGGCTTTGTCAAATAAGATTGGGTATTTGAGGGAGGTATTACTGGCAGGGAGAAGGAACAGCAAGGAAGAATGGGGGTACACATCAGGAATAGGGCATTGTCAGGCTGGCCAAAATACATGTTCTAGAGAGAATATAGAATGAAGAGATTGTTTGACTAAGGCAAAAATAGCTCATTGAAGGTTTTGGATTTCGAACCAAATGAAAATTTTTAGTTAATTTTGATTTTCTAACTGCTGGTTGTTGCTACACACAAATACAACTTAGTTTTAGCATATTAGTTTTTTTTTTTTTTTTGAGATGGAGCCTCAAGCTATCCCCCTGGGTAGAATGCCGTGGCATCACAGCTCACAGCAACCTCCAACTGCTGGGCTCAAGCGAGTCTCCTGCCTCTGCCTCCCAAGTAGCTAGGACTACAGGCACCCACCACAACGTCTGGTCATTTTTTTTTTTGGTTGCAGCCATCATTGTTGTTTGGCAACCCGGGCTGGGGATTTGAACCCGCCACCTTAGGTGTATGTGGCTGGTGCCTTAGCTGATTGAGCCACAGGCGCCGAGCCGCATATTAGTTTTTAACCAGTTACCTCATAAACACTTGTTTTGCAGTTTATCTATAAATTCCTTTCAATTTCCTCTGTATAGTCATATCACCTGGTAATTTCTCTTTCACCCCTTCTTTTAGAATCCTTGTTTCTTATATTTTTTCCCTTGCCTTACCTGGCTAGCACATCCATTCTATCTGAGTAAACACTTCAATATGATACCATTAAATATTATATTTGCCATAAGCTTTTTTTGGTGGGGTAATCTTTATCAAATTAAAGAATTTCCTTTTTCAACCTAGTTTGCTTAAAATTTATAGACATTGCATCTTACCTAATGATCTTTCTGCAGCTATTGATATCATGAGTTTTCTCTTTTAATCTATTACTGTGGTGGGTTACCACTAGTGATTTTCAAGTGTTAAAACTATTCTTGAAGCTCAAAGATAAACCCAACTTGGTCATGATATTTTACTCTTTTTATATATTGCTGGATTGTTTGCTAATATTTTGTTGAGGATTTTTGCTTCTATGTACATTTTTGGAGATTAACCTGTGATTGTCTTCTCTTATACTGTCCTCAAGTTTTGGTTTCAAGGTTATATCAAAACTTGGTATAGCAAGATTTTTTACTTTTATAAAATGAATCAAAGAGTGTTCCAAATTATTCCATTCTCTGTAATAGTTTGTGTATTGCTGAAATAATTTCTTCTTAAAATGAAGGGTAGAACTTACCAATGCAGTCTTCTGGGCCTATGGGTTTTTTTGTGGGAAGATATCTGATCACTGATGCCATTTTAAAAAATAGTATGCAATGATTTTAGGTTTTCTATTTATTCTTAAGACTGTGTTCTTGTGGAAGTTCTCTAATTACACTGAATTTTCAAATTTTTGACAGAAAGTTGCTTATAATATCACCTTATTTTCCTATAGCCTGTAGCATCTGTAGTAATGTCACCTTTTTCACTCCTGAGACTACTTACTTGTGCTTTCTTTTCTCACTGAAGAATTTCACCACAGGCTAATCAATTATATCAGTTTTGTTAAAAAAAAACAACTTTTTTTTTTTTTTGAGACAGAGTCTATGTCACCCTTAGTAGAGTACCATGGCGTCACAGCTCACTGCAACCTCTAACTTTTGGGCCTAAGTGATTCTCTTGCCTCAGCCTCCCAAGTAGCTGGGAATCTAGGTGCCCGCCACAATGCCTGGCTATTTTTTTGTTGCAGTTGTCATTGTTATTTAGCAGGTCCGGGCCAGGTTTGAACCCACCTGCCTTGGTGTATGTGGCACTGAGCCAGTTTTGGTTTTTTTAATTATATCTTTTATATGTATGCTATTTGAGTTATGTCTGCCCTTATCTTTACACGCCCCTTTTCCTTCTCTTTGGATTTTCTTTGCTTTTCTATTTGTACCTCCTTGTGAATTCTTAGTCTTTCTTTTTTCACATACTCATTTATGCCTATACATTTCTAAGTACTGATTTAGCTTTATCCTATAAGTTTTGATATGTGGTACCTTCTTATAGTTCTAAGTTTTTTTTTTTTTTTTG